>JAJOZX010003937.1:0-282500 GCA_023014485.1 Bathynomus jamesi | reverse complement strand
ATTAAAACACTTTGATTATTATAAGCAAAACCTTTTCAATACAGTGATAACTTTTACATTATTTATATATATATACAAAGTGTAAAAGTAACACTGTACTCAAGGTGTCTGGTTGTGCATATTATAATCAATATATATATATATATATATATATATATATATATATATATATATCTATATATATATATATATATATGAAGTATTAATCGGATCCTCATTGGTATCAAATCTTAGCAGTCTTTTATGCCAAAAACTGAAAAGCAATAGTAGTTTAAAAGCCAAAAATTTAAACTTGTATTATATTTTCGTTTATGTAAATGAGGACATTCATTATTTAATAGAAAATAACACTAATAATAACGATGTTATTCCTTCATTCAAAAATTAGAACTCATTTTTGGTAAATCAAAATTCCCTTTTGAAAATGAACACCAACAAAACACTTTATTTAATACAGGTGAGCGAGAAGTCCTGTGCACCTGTCCCTTCTAACACAGTGCGGGTACAAGTTCACTACACTTCTTGCAGGTGCACAGGGACTTTTCGCTCACCCTGTATAAATAAAATTTGTTTGGATTTTAGACTAACAAATTATCAGTTGGGTTTTGTTAAAATTGAACTAAATTAATATTTCTCGAAAATAAATTTGGTTTAGATTGAACAAATATGAGATTATATTTACTTGGAATTAGACCCAATTCCAAGTAAATATAATCTTATATTTGTTTAATCTAAACCGAATTTATTTTGAACATCATTTATTTGGTTACAAACAGGATTTTATAATTTGAACACAGTACTTTGTTAGTCTAAATAAAACTAACACTTTTTTGGTGAAATTAGATGCAGTTTTTGGGTGCTCTAACAATTAATTTAACTTCTTGGATGTTCAGATGAAAATACCAGACACGAATTGATTGAAAAAATATGTTATATCAAGCCAACATAATTATAAACGTTTAAAACACAACTTACTCTACATTGCTTATATTCCATCGAGTTACAACAAAGTTTCGGTAATTAAAATTTTTAATTTTTATGTACAAAACGATTAAACTAACATCAGACTGGAACCTCTTCAACCTACAAGTCAAAAGAGTTACCAATAACCTTATAATAACCATTTTCTACAACCTATCATAAAAACATTCAATTATCGCTTAAACAATAATGAAGGGTAAACAAAATACTGAATAAAAATACTAAATATACCTCGTAAATCGTAAACAATGATGAAATGAAAAATGAATAAGTTAAAGTAAATAAATAATTATAAATCAGATAATTAAATGGAATCCAATTAAATATAATAATATTGGAACTTAAAATAAAAATTTTAATATTAGAACCTGTAAAAATGCCTCTCTAAACAGTTTCCACTGAGGGACAAACATTCTGATAATTAGTGGGACTCATAATATTATTTACCAGTTTACTCGTAATGAAGAAGAATGTAATCACTACTCCCGTACTGATATACGACTAACCCCTTTTATTTAAGTATACTTCAACATAAATACAAACCCTTAGTAAGATAGATAAACAAACATATTAAATTAAACATATAAATATTACCCAATAAAGATATCATAAAAATATGTTTTAAGAAGATCACCTGAAGCTCAGGGTCCCGCCATCTTTAGTTAGCCTTATAAGCTAACTAACGAAAATATCACGACCTAACCTAACCAATCGTTAGGTCAACTGTACGCCTTGACGATTGGTTATGTTAGTCGTGATATTTTCGTTAGTTAGCCTTATAACTAACTAAAGAAGACTGGGGGACCCTGATCTTCAGGTGATCCTAAAAATGTTTTAAGATTCTATTCAAAACTAGTTATATAACGTAAAGCTGAATCGCTACTTAGGGAGAATATACAAACCAGAAAAAAACATCAAATTTAATGATATGATAAACCATTCAAACATCTTTTTTGGGGGGCTTTTTTTTAAGTTAATTTAATGAAGAGTATTGAAAAGTTTAAATTTTTATACTTCATCTTTTTGAGTTGCTTCAAACAAACAAAAGGTATTACAATATGAAGTTATACATAAGATGTTCATAAAAGAAGAAATTAATCAAGATTAAATTAATATATTTAGGAAAGATTAAAACGTAAACATCAGTTAATCAATATAAATATTATACCAAAAATTTATATATATATAGAAATTTTTAGGAAGACATCAGATAAGTATAGAATTTGAAGATATTTTGCAATTTTAATTTTAATATAAAATTTAAATTAATGTTATGTAAACTTTGATTTTTTTAAATGAAATAGTATGAAATTTTAAGTTAAAAAATATAAAAAAAAGCGTATTCATTATCAAATATTGGCATACCTTTTATGTAATTTGGATTGTTTATTGAATTTTTGTGATCTTCACCAAAATTTTAATTTTTATTGTCTATATTTTATTCACTGTTATAACTTATTGCAATTTCAATACTCAAATCACTTCTTTATAAGTATCTTATCTACCCTGTGAGCAGTCCAGCATGCTCTCAAACACACACACACTTCTCTCTCTGTTCTTTACTACACATACATGTATTTAACACACTACACAGTCTTTTTTCAAAATTTATTAAAAAAAGAAAAAACTGGCATCATGGGCCTCAGGGACCTTGATTCTGGTTCTCTCCTTCTTCTTATATGGGGAGGAGGGGTCGTTTTGGCGGGCGTCCGCCCTTGCCCCATTTTTCCTCAATAAAAAAAATAAAAAATCTATCGTGAACAGACGAAACGTTGGGTTTTTAATAAATAAAAGTTTCACTTTGTTTCGTTCTAGATTTATTCTAAGTAAAATTTCTTCTGTAGAAGGAAATTATTTAGAAGCAATAAGAACACAACTAAATTAATATAACTTTTTTGTAGATTGATAGCAATAATATTATTTAGCTTAGGAAGCTTTCATTTTAGTCCGATAATAATTAATGTTAATTCATTATTGCCCAAAACTAATTTTTTTAATTTCCTGATATTTCTTATGAAATAATTATCTGATACAGAAAATTTTAAATTAAAAAATTAAAATTAAAAATTAATATTTCACTTTTAAGTTTTAACTTAAATTGTAGTATTAAATGCGTTCCATAAGAGGACAATTTTTAATAAAAGATGAGTATGGACGAGTGTTTTTGCCACAAGAAGGGGGGGGACTGGATCTCCCAATAAACAACTGTTTTTACAACTACATAAAACCTTCTTCATGAACTCGCAAAATAAAAATTATATCATTATTATTTTTTATAATGATCTTGTTTGGTGAGTCTTTAATAAAGTTGACTTATCCTGAAAGAATTTTACCTTTTTGCGTATAAATTCTGGATAGTCTCGACTAACCAGTAACCACTCTTGCTAAAAATTATCCATGAAAACCTTTTGTCCTTCAGGCGTCTTACTGGGTTACCTCTCTTTAATTTAAATACAGATGGAGTAAATGACATTATTTAACAATAAGTCCAGTGTAGTGAACTGGCACACCATGAAGGGTTCCTGTAATGGTTTGTGACAAACACAGATGTTGGTGGAGATGAATAATCTCACAGGTACAGAAGATTAAAAAAAAAAGGATTTTTTCAAGTAAGGAGGAATTTGAATATCTTAACAGATTTACTATATTAAGATCATTTAATAGAGTGATTATAAATATTAAATTAAATATTAAATATTAAATTAAATATTAAATATTAATATAGATATTAAATATCATTTAATAAAGCGATTAAATAATTTGATTGCTGTAATTTACGTGATTTACTTGGGCAGCCAAATATCTAATAAATAACTACGGGTAATACTGACTATTAAAAAAAAAATTTACATTTGTTTAAAACATTTGTAAAGTTAATCTTAATTATTATTCATTTAACCGATAAAGCATAGTTACAATGAAGCTAAAACTAACATTTACTTATAAAGAACATTTATTACACGTTTAATAAATTTGTAACTGAAATCCTAAAATGGAACTACACCAAGCAATGAAGGCATTTGACCCGATAGCATAACATACAAAATAAGCAGAAGGACGAGAACGTTCGTACGGCATCGTTTCGATAAGAGTGATTGATCAATTTTGGTTTAGTAAGAATGTTAATTCTGTATCAGTCCAGTGATCTTCAAATGATCAGTGGTGTAACACGATCCAACACCGATCTTCAAATACTTCAAAGTAATAGTAGTAGTAGTGAAAATAAATTGCCCAATCTATCGCATCATGTACTTGAAAACGACGAGATTTAAATCACTTTTTAATTCTACTTTGATGATAGACAACTTCCCAATTGTGAATTTTAATTTCATTAATAATTTTTCAAAATAAATCCAAACCAAATTTTAACTTAAATTAGCGAACGCAAAACTAAACTGATTAATTTTGATCCGGAAACCTTCCGCTAAACCTTTTCCATTATCTTCCTAAATTAATTACTATATAATCAGTCACTACTGATAATAGAACAGTAGTTTATTAGAAAAGAGAATCTTTTAATCTTTATCAGCATTAGGAACTTGCTCAGTTGAATATAAAAATTGAAGAATGAATTCCTGAATTTGGAAACCATCCATGCAGGAATAACTTCCTATGGTTGCAGCGCGAGGTCAGGTCACATTCTTGAGGTGATAAAAGGTTTATCCACCGCCTCTTTGGTGATAAACTCAATTATTGACTGTCGTTTCGTAATATGGGCTTTCGGTTTAGTTCAGAATTTTCAAGATCAATTAGAAATTGTAGTCCTCCATATTTACAATAAATAATAATGATAATAATTACATAAAAATACGAAACAACATCCATCTCGTATTCAGGATTTCCTATATCTATCTATCTATCTATCTATCTATCTGTCTATCTATCTATCTCGGGCTAACCTTAGAGTGGATCTTAGGGTCTTTGTTAGCCTTAGCTTCTGTAGATTTGTAGATCTATATAGATATATATATATATATATATATATATATATATATATATATATAAAAGAGAGAGAGAGAGAGAGAGAGAGAGAGAGAGAGAGAGAGAGAGAAATCTTTATTTTTGTAAAAAAAAAACATTTTACATAAGTAATTTATTGTCACAAAAATGAAAAACAGAAAATGAGCTTACTAAGAATAAAAATCATCTCAACCGATGTCCCTTTCTCTAAACAACAAACCCTACTCTAGATCAGGGGTGGGGAACCTGCCACCCGCTAGCATAATGTGTAATTAAATTAATGTAATGTAATTGGCCGCGGACAGTTTGATTATTTAAAGTCAAACAGTATTTACATCTTAATTATGTCCCAAACTATTTTTAAAACCGTAATTTGCCCGCCACCCAATAAAAGTTCCCCACCCCATCTCTTGATAATATAGCATTTTTATCATTACCCATTAACGACTTAACATTATGCATAGTTCGAAAATTTTTTTTAACATAAGCTACAAATAGCGAATTATTGAGACTAAAAAGCTAATTAAGAGGAAGCAAACACGTAAATTCACTAACTTATAATCTAAACAAAATTAAAATTTGTCTAGAATTAATTAAAGGCGTTAATGTAAACATATTTAAAGAATTAGAAAGATAGATAGATAGATAGATAGATAGATATATAGACAGATAGATAGATAGATATGTTGTCAATGCTTTAGATACAAATGTCAATCGTTTAAGTGTAAGTGGTAGGAAACGCTTCGCTGCTGTATACAAAGCACCTCTCTGACCATACACCTATTCAGGGTATAAGTAGCTCGCAGTGTCGTTGCCAAGTATATCAAGGGTTATCGTACTGACGAGACTCCCGTATGTGGCTCACACCATTAGAAACAACAACGCATATATATATATCCTGGCCAAATTATTAGAATCACCAGTTAAAGTTTACCTTTTTTTTTTAACTCGTTAAGGCAATTAATTGATTATTAAGAAATGAATCAGTGAAACTCAAATGTTAAGTACTGAATGTTAAGTACTGAAAGTGGAATATGATAAGAAAGACATACAGTATCTTGTTGAGAATCGAATCCTGTTGCTTCATTGGCACTAACTCCTCATATATAAAGCAGATAAAAAATTTATGAGACATAATAAGAAAAGGAAAATAAATGTAAAAGTAAAAACAAATAAATGGAAATGATTTTGAGCCAAATTCAAATCTTGCATCATGAGAAAGCTCTAACACCAATTCCTCAAGTATATCGAAAGTATACCTAAATTAAAGCTGAAGGACAAACAACAAAGTACCAAATTAGAATAGAATTATATTAGATGTAAGTCCTTGAAAGACAATTTCTTCTATTTTTACTGATTCTTTTGTTAATAACAAAATGAACTGCCCAAAAATTTAAAAAAAAAATAACTTTCGACTGGTGATTCTAATAATTTGGCCAGAGCCTATATATATATTTTTTGAAATTTTATTTCAAATTACAGTATTTCAGTACGAGTGAACATACAGTATATACATGTATGGACTCTACTTATGGGGATTCCTGAAGAAATCAAAATACTCCACACATCGCTGAAAACGGAAAGAACGACATTGCACGCAAGAGTAGGTTTCTCAAAGTGGACTCAAACATGTGTCGAAACCATGTTTCGACATGTTCTAACATGCTTTACAGTTGCTGCAAAATGTCTGAATATGATGAATGGGGTTTAAGTGCAATGACCGCACTTTTTCCTTTTTCATTCCTTATAGCAATAATGTCATAAGAGCCAGATGCCGGCGCAACGTTTAGACTAACTAATGCGGCTCATTGCGATAATTCTTATATTATTATTACCAGTATCATCGAGAATCCGAGAATTGAACCCCCGATCTCGGTGTCCACTTCGCTTATGTGGGAATCGGCGTTACCCACTCAACTACTGAACTGTTTTCCTGCTGTATATGAGGGGTCGCGCGTCTTAAGATACCTAAGCGCCACCACAGGCGAAAACGTATTTTTGAGGGATATCACTATTTTCACCCTTCCTCTATCGCGTGGTTTGGGTTATAATGACCTTACGACACTAGAAGTATGGTTGAAAACCTTATGAAGCGAACTACGTTTTTTCACCTTTATCACCAGCCAAAAGTTCACCCAAAGTTCGGCATAATAAGAAAATCAAAAAATTTAAAAAAATATATATAAAATATAAAATATGAAAATCTATTCCAAAAACTCATCAACATCTTCATTAGCATACTTAGAACTCTAATTCAGCCAAAAATGAACGTTAGACCTCAATTAATAACAGAGATACTATTGCGAGAATATTGTTGAACTTTGGAGGCGATTTCTGGCGAATTTTAATTTTGGCGCTTAGGTACCGTAAGACGCGGGACCCCTCAATTATGTTCATTGTTATTTGTTAACATGTATTGAAATAGTTCTGTGCTTTAAACATCTTAAAAAAAATTCACAGAGCTCCGTTTTGCTCTGATTGAAGGCCCTATAGAGGGACACGAACAGAATAAACAAATGGTCAGAAAACAACAACATAAAATTTAACATCGAGAAATTTCAGCTCTTCAGATATGGAAGAAGTGAGGAACTTAAACAGACAGCATATTATGCCCAAGATAGAGAGGAAATTCAGAGAAGCAAGAAGCAATAGATTTGGAGTTATAATAACAGACGATGCGATATTTGAGACACAAAATCAGATAGCGGTAAAAACAGCAAAAAGAGTCACGGGACAGGTACCGAGAACCTTTAAAGAAGGGACAAGAAAGTAATGATTCCCCTGCTGAAAACACTGATCATACCAAAACATGAACACTGCTCAGTCTTGACGTCCTCATAGAAAAAGGAAGAAATTAATAAACTAGAAGAAATTCAGAGAAATTTCACAGCCAAGATTAATGGTTGCAAAGAACTCAACTTCTGGGAAAGATACGTAAACTAAATCTGTATTCCCTGGAAAGGAGAAGAGAGAGGTACACCATAATTTACAATGAAAAATGATCGAAAAACGGGTACCAAACCTCAAACTAAACTCAATTACTATCCAAACAACGCTGGAAAATACAAAGGCAGAATGTCTAGTATTCTCAAACTAAAGGCCAGACAAAGGACACCCTCAACACTGAAGGAAAATAACTTAGTTGTCAGGAGGCCAAGATTTTTTAACCAGCTTCCAAGGACCTCAGGAACGTCACAGGGTCACAAAGTTAAAATCTTCAAAGAAGACTACATGCCTCGCTCAGACGGTACTAGATGGGCCGGGTGTACCTGGCTGTGCGATGGAGAGAGCAAGAGAGGAACTCACTCCTCCGCCAAGCCAGGCCTAGAGGCGGGGCCTCCAGCTTGACCTTCGTGTGAAGGAACGCACGGAAATGCTAAAAGGTTACGAGTGTATATATATATAATATATCTTTAGCCAAAACCTTGTATCACTCTAGAAGTTTTTGGAATGAGAGATATTAACAGAATTACCCGTAACATCACTGATATATTTTGAGTATTGATAATAAATTTAGTAACACTCGTCAAGATTTGTGAACTTCCTCACAAAGATTTGCAAAAATTTCACTTTTCTACGTGAAGGTCAAAATATGATAATAAAAACCCACTCTAATAGACAGAGTTTATTTCCACAACAGTTTCGATGCCACTGGCATCCTCTTCGGGTGGATACAGAAAAACGACCCGAAGAGGATGCCAGTGGGCATCGAAACTGTTGTGGAAATAAACTCTGTCTGTTAGAGTGGGTTTTTATTATCATATCACAAAGATTTAGTGTAATGTAATTATCATATGCTATATTAGATGTAATGTGCCACAGTTTTTTCGTGTTGGTAGTCTCTTGATAAGTATATTTAAACTACAAATTGACACGAAATTCAATACATCAACAGCGCATCATTACTCAAAAGCAGCATGTAGGATTCATTTAACTCTATTAGCCAAACTTAAAAAGTTCTAGGGTGATGAAAAACCTTTTGCTATAGTGTAATGGTGCCATAGGACTATAGTGCCATGGTGTAATTAGTTTTTCAGATGCTCTCTTTTAAAGTCTATTGGTGAAATAAATGAAGAAGCCCTATGGATATAAATTTAATGTCATTTAAACCTCTCCGACAGGGACACGAGTCAGGGCAAAAAAAACATGGATTCTAAAGTGATGCAGAACTTTTGGTCATAGCTATATATATATATATGGAGAGAGAGAGAGAGAGAGAGAGAGAGATAGAGAGAGAGAGAGAGAGAGAGAGAGAGAGAGAGAGAGAGAGAGAGAGAGAGAGAGAGAGAGATTATGGTCTACACTAATAAGAATGAAGCTCGTTATTATTTCTTACAATTTAAAATAAAAAAATCTCAAATCTATCTTTGAATTCTTCAAATGAACTTAGAAACCTCAGTGAAATTTGCTTAGAATGCTTTGAGAAGTAAATCTGAGACTATGGAGACACTGTGCCAGGTTTCTATTTATCATACTGTATGGACAACGGAGCCAGCACCCGTACCACAGTTAGTACACCGTTCCCCCGTAAGCGAAATGAGGACACCTAGGTCGGGAGTTCGACTCCCAATGGTACTGGTTAATAATAATACAGGAATTAGCGCAATAGGCCGCATTTTGTCTGGCCTAAGTGCTTTGCCAGTTTCTGGCCCTCATTACAGATAATATGAAGGACGGATACTAATTTGCCCATTATAGAATCTGGGAACATTAACGAGCCATCGGATAGATCGACATATAAAGGAAAATTCCATATTATGTTGTGTCACGAACACTATACAGTTACGCTCATAATATTAACCCATTAACCTCTTAACGATCGAAGTTTTTGTAGGGTTAAGTTATGATGTTTATGGGAAACGGTACATATTCGACCCAGTGGTCCAAAAGAGGTTAATGACCAAAAAATTAAAAATCAAGAAATCTGGAAGAAAAATCTACCAGTGGTCCTTAATGGGTTAAGTGGTATAAGACTAAAAATAATAATTAATTTCATTTAAACTATCACTTAAAATAATTCCATACAGAAAAGTGCACGTGTTGCGCTGATTTTACACCTCTCAACGCGTTAAACAAGCATTGAAACCTTGCTCTCCTTAAATCCCAAATAATGTATTCGCAGCACTTTGTGTATGGTAATCTCACTCGAGGTATGTTGTTAGCCACTCTGCTAATCGTTCGTGGTACATTTTACGCCCTTACTTATTTAACTAAAAGAAATACATACGTACATACATACAAAAAAAATCGTGTCCCAGCAAAATTCGGGCGAGAAAGCAAAAACAGCCAAGACACGATCCGAGGCTATTGGTGCCCATCGTGAGGAGAAAGATGAGAGAATGGGTTCCCAGTTCAACCCATCCTCTCCTCTATCGCGGAAGATGCGGAGCTAACTGCGCCACATCCCTACACCGGAAACTAAAAGAAGTGCCATGATGAAAAGTGCACCCACCGTGCTGGTTTCAGACAGCTTCCAAACTGATCCAGGGAACGCCACGGGACTTTTATTATTTATTTTTTTGAATGTACACACATCGTGTATGATTAATTAAACGACCCACTATTAACGTTGTCTCTAAGCAGTAAAGAAAAGGTCACAAAAGCGGTAAAAGGTAAAAAAAACTTTGTCCGACGAAAAAAGTAATCTGATCTTGAAATGTTACAAGACTGCATACTATAGAACATTCTCTCGCGTAGATTTTATGTACTTTAACTTCTGCTTCCTATTCTACAATCTATATTCAACTGAAAAGGATCTATTGTAGATAGGCGAAACGCCTTTTTTCAGAAACACTATTCTAGTCGAGTTTTGTTTTTCTACTTGATTCAAAATAAGGACATTTTTGGGGGCTCTCCTTAATTAAAAAAATTACCGATGTGACGCATTGCTCTTAACTATTCAATGGGTCAGAGCATACTTGGCTCCTGTTTGGATTAAAATGACTAAACGGTTTTTAAATGTATAATTAAAAATTGCTACCGTATTCTGCTAGTTTTCCCGAGCGAGAAATGCTCCTATCATCAGAAAGGACAAATCTATATACATCGAAAAGTATAAGGCCTGCCGCACACAGGATCGCCTTCCGACTGACGACTCGAGTCGTCACGTCGTCATGACCCAAGTCGTCAATCGTGAGTCGTAAGACGATCCTGCGTACGACCGGCCTGAGAAGTAAATATAATAACTTTGCGAAGTAAAGTTAAATTAGCCTCATCATTCACTAAATACGAAATTATTATTATTATATATAAAAAACAACGCTTGGCTTCTATTAAAAGTAAAATTATAACCTAGGAATCACGTACACGTACCCAAGTACCCAATCGTACACGTACCCGAAAAACCTCTTTATTTAATTAAACGAAAACGTTGTATTTTAAACTAACAAAAACAGTGTTCAAAATTACTATATTTGGTTTTGTTAAAATTGAACAAATAAATGATGTTACTTGAAGATAAGATAAATTTGGTTTAGATTAAACACGTATAAGATTATATTGGATTATATTGGATTATAATTCAACTTAGCTTCGTGTGGAAAATTTGAAAATAATTAATTTCAAGTAAATATTATTATATATATATTTAAGTTAAATTAAACTTATTTTAATTAATCCATTAACGGCCATTGTCCCATTTTTGGGACACATTTTAACAATATAATTTAGGTTAGAAGTTAAAAGTGAAATTTTTAAATATTATTTTTTTCATTTTTATTTTTTAATTTAAAATTTTCTGTATCAAATAACTATTTCATGTTTATTTTAAATAGGGTTACCAATACGTCCGGTTTTTCCCGGACATGTCCCGGAAATTTGAATAATTATAACATTGATTTTTAAGGCCATAACACTTGTTCCTATTTATAGATACTCAATATAGACGACATGTAATACACAGTATGTATAAAACGAATCCAGGACAAAAACTCACTGGACAAAAACTCACTGAACAAAAACTCACCGGACAAAAACTCACCGGACAAAAACTCACCACTTAAATGCAGAAGAGGACAAAAACTCACCAGACAAATGTTTTTGCGAAATACATACACTCTACTCTAGATCTTAAGATCTCAAGATTTTAGACTCATTGTAGATAATTACTCTTCATCTTTTAAACTGTTCTGTTTTTAACCAAATCGGTATACTAATGTAGTTTTGGTCACTGATTTAATTAAAAATAACTTTCTTTTTTGGAGAAATGAAAAACAAACATGTTAGAGCACTTTAAATAATGTGTTTTTAACGAAAATATCATGACTTAACCTAACCAATCGTCAAGGGCGTACAGTTGACCTAACCGGGCATTCAATTGACCTAACTGGGCATTAATTTATAACGAAAGATTGGTAGGTTGGTGAAAAATTAATATTGGTTGGTTGGTTAAAACCAGAACAATTTGAAAGATGACCAATTTGACAGATGAAGAGTAATTATCTACAATGAGTCTAAAATCTTGAGATCTTAAGATCTAGACTAGAGTGTATGTATTTAGCAAAAACATTTGTCTGGTGAGTTTTTGTCCTCTTTTGCATTTAAGTGGTGATATTTTGTCCGGTCAGTTTTTGTCCGGTGAGTTTTTGTCCAGTGAGCTTTTGTTCGTGCCCCATATAAAACACATTAATACAAGGTGAGTTGGTAGATACTAATACAGATACATCCCCCACCCCTCTCCGGAGTGTCCCTATTTTGAAAGTTTAAATATGGTAACCCTATTTTAAAGCCTCCGAAATTGAATATGTCAAAAAATATCAGAAAATAAAAAAATTTAGTTTTGGTCTATAATTAATTGGTTAAAATAACATCATTTATTTAGTTAAATTTTAACAAAACTGGGCATAATAATTCTTAGCATAGTTCTTTGTTAGTCTAAAATCCAAACAAATTTTGGATCACCCGAAGGTCAGGGCCCCCAGCCTTCTTAGTTAGCCTTATAAGGCTAACTAACGAAAATATCGCGACTTAACCTAACCAATCGTCTTGGGCGTACAGTTGACCTAACGATTGGTTAGGTTAAGTCGTGATATTTTCGTTAGTTAGCCTTATAAGGCTAACTAACGAAGGCTGGGGCCCTGATCTTCAGGTGATCCCAAATCTTCTGTTTAAATTAAGTAAAAAAAAATTTTTTTAGTGTACGAATGTTCGTAAAAGGATGTTTTCTTCCCGGAAGTAGGCAACCCACTTTCAGGAACATTTTAAAAAAGTAAACACTATAATCAACTAACACTTATTTCTAATACCAGCTTCAAATTTCTAAGTTCACTTGTCAATTTAACAAATTTAACTACCCTTAACTCCGTATAATATATTCTTCTTAACCGACTGTAACCTAAGATTTTACAGAACAAAAAAATTCGTCAACAAAATTGCTGAAAAGCATAAAAAATTATTAACTAGTAGTATGGTATTTCTCTTTGGATAATAACTTTGTATTTTTCTTCAAGTCTATGATAATAACTTAATATTAATATTTACTGTAATTAATAATTCTTACTCATGATTTATATTTTAATAATAACTATCTGTTTTATTTTTAATTAAGAGCCCAGTAAAGCCTAAAGCTTAAGGGTCAATTTAAATAAAATAAATACTACAATTTCACAAAGTTCGCCTACAAAAAAAATAAAATTTCTAAAAGGCATAAAAACTTAATCGGTATTTTTTTTTAAATTTATTAGTCACCATTATTTTTAAATTTAATTAAATTGAATAACCTTTATTAATAAAATAAATACAATTTTTACAATTTTTGTTGTTACAATAATTTTAACATAAATTTAACAATTTTTGTTACAATAATTTTAGAATAAATTTAAAAATTTTTGTTGTTCCAATAATTTTAACATAAATGTTAAAATTATTGTAACAAGAAAAATTGTAATATTGTATTTATTTTATCAATAAAGACTATTCAATTTAATTTAATTTAAAAATAATGGTGAGTGATAAATTAAAAAAAATACTGATTAAGAATTTTTATGCCTTTTAGAAAGTCAATATTTTTGTAGGCGAACTTTTTTCCTAAATTGTACACATTCTGTAATAACATCGTGTTCATATACAGTATAAACGTATTGTGAAATATATAACTTCTTACAGGCATTTACTTAATATTTTGAATGCTTAAAGTTTTAAGATTTTTAAAAAATTAATCAGATATTTTTTCTCACATTTATTTTGGACAATCTTTTAATTTTTTGTCTATAACAAATAGCAAATGAACTAATTTGATTATAAATATCTGTGAATTAAATTTCTCCATTAATATTTTCTGATATTTCTTATATTATTTAATTTATTGGTTATAATATTATTCTTTATATTATATTCAATTTTAGAATATATTTTATGTTAAATTCTTTGTTGTAATATCTTATTAGTGTATATTAACATTAAAGCTAATGTGAATTTGCTCCGATAAGATAGACATACATTCATGGCCAAAAGTTTAGAATAAATCACAGATCTTTGGAATATGTTCTTTTGGACACCAAATTTTGAATCCATTACACTTAAAATTAGAAATTGACACTCATTATGAAATGGATCTTCCCTCATGAAGTGAAACACATACTGAAATATATGAAATGAAGTAAAGTATTACAGGAATAGTTTTTACCCTCATATTGATAAAAGTTTAGTGATATCTATCAAGTGATAGATATTCACTTGAAAACGATAGAACTTCACCATTATTTTGCTTTTCTTGGACAGTTTTTAAAATTATAAAATATAAACTTATACATTCCATTCTATGTAAAATTAATTTAATATAATAATATTATTTGTTATTTTTATTTACTTATTAAGTTTATTATTATTATTATTATTATTATTATTATTATTATTAATAAAGGTTACTCTATCTATCTATCTTATGTATATTTAAATGTTTTTTTAATCAATACTCTCTTAAATTGATTGCAATTCAGGCAAATGAAGTCACAGTTTGCATTAATAATAATCACTTTTCTCTTGATACCACAAAGTTTTTAAAATTAACTCGAGGAAATGATATAAATTCTTAGTTATTCTTATAACTTATTTTGCATTACCTAATGAATCCTTAACACCGGCTACAAATGGGGAGAAAAATGGAAATTTCTCGGGAGAAGTCCACGTACGTGGAAGTACTTATAAGAGAATGTTATACAATCAAAGGTGGGTAGCCTCCTGACTTCAGATATTTCAGCCAGCAGTATGCAGTTAAAAAAAAAGGGATTTTCGAGGATGGAGCAAAGGTCAACCCCTTCATCACCAATGTTTAGATGCAGGAGTAGTTTTCTACTCCAGTCAGTAAACGAACCGTTCAACGGAGGCTTTAGAACGAGAATAATGTAGTCGTAAGAAGACCATAAAAAACCCAACTCCTAAGTGAAAGTGTCCCTTTTTTTTATAAAGAAACACGTTCACTGCAATGCTGGACAATGGACCAATTGATTTGTCCAGCGATGAGAGCTACATCATGGAATTTTGACAGGATCATATGTACGGTATGTTAGGCTTCCACCCAACTAACATCATTCGAAATACCGCACTAGCACCATGAACCACCCTCCAAAGGTCATGGTTTGCATGGAGGTGTTTGACCTACATAAACTGAGTTATATTGTGTACATCCATTATTGGATGTACACAATGTAACGCAGTTTACATAGGTCAAACTGGAAAAACTTCAGACATCAGAATAAAACGACACAAACATGCGTGCACGACGGCAAATAATGCAATGTTTAACCATATGTATAGATATAATCATAGTATTAATTGGTAAAGTTCTAAAGTCCTTATTAAAATTAAATATATAACTGAAAGGAACATTCGAGAATGTACATTCATCTGTTTTATAAATAATTTCAATAACAGTTCGGGAACGTCTAAACTGGACTACGTCTTGTCAAAATACCTTTTGCCTTTTATGAACATTCGAGAATGTACATTCATCTGTTTTATAAATAATTTCAATAACAGTTCGGGAACGTCTAAACTGGACTACGTCTTGTCAAAATACCTTTTGCCTTTTATGAACATTCGAGAATGTACATTCATCTGTTTTATAAATAATTTCAATAACAGTTCGGGAACGTCTAAACTGGACTACGTCTTGTCAAAATACCTTTTGCCTTTTATGAACATTCGAGAATGTACATTCATCTGTTTTATAAATAATTTCAATAACAGTTCGGGAACGTCTAAACTGGACTACGTCTTGTCAAAATACCTTTTGCCTTTTATCGGTATTTGTTAATTTTTTGCTAATCCCACCTTACTATTTTCTTTACACTGTACAGAGATATATATTTTTGGCTTCTTGCCTTTTCTCTCCATTCTCTAACGAGACGTACTGTTAAATACACCAAAGGCCTTGGAATGCTTTTCCTTTTTGCTTGTGCTTTGCATCATTTATTTTATTTCACGTGTTTAATTGTGTATTTATCATATATATATATATATATATGTGAGGTGGCTATGTGAGGTGGAGAGCGCAGAATCCAACTCACTACTTCACCAGGCCAACTCGAGAGGAGGGGCGACAAGCTTGACCTTCGCGAATGAGAAATCATCGCGCGGAACCTTTGTAAGGTTTGTATTATATATATATATATATATATATATGCACTAGAATCACAAAATAACACGTGACCTTATTAATAAGCAAACACCACAAGGAAAGGACACAAAGTCCGAGCGCTTTCGTGATATATTCACATTATCAAGGATTATCCTCCTTGATAATGTGAATATATCACGAAAGCGCTCGACTTTGTGTTTCCTTTTCCTTGTGGTTGTTTGCTTATATATATATCTATATTATATAATATATATATATATTATATATATATTTATATATATATATATATTATCAGAAGCGTAATTTACTATAGCTAACATATTTCTCAATTAAAACTAAAGCAAAATTTGGGTCGATACCTAAATTTGCTTTTCTGTATATAGTTTTAACTTTTCGAAAGATGTTATTTATCTGCGATGGTTCTTCGTAACTCTTTGTTAATGTGTCGTAGAAATGTATGATATACTGAATTAATTTCAGAGTTAACCCTTTCGGGACGAGTGGTACAAATTGGTAGCGTTTCAAATACACACATTCATAATTTAACCCCCCCCCCCCCCCCCCCCCCCCCCAAAGTTTGCCCTTAGAGGGTCTGCGCAACATTTGAATCAAGACCTATAGATGAATTTTGTCAAACACGCTAAACGGAAATGTTTTACTTATTTTAAACAAAACATTTGTTTGGATTTTAGACAAACAAAGTTTATTGTGTTCAAAATTATCATGCCCAGTTTTATTAAAAGTAAAGCAACTAAATGATGTTACTTGAAAATAAATTTGGTTTAGATTAAACAAATATAAAATTATATTTATTTATTTTCTTATTTGTTTATTTGTTTTAGATTAAACAAATCTAACGTTATAGTTACTTGAAATTGGACTTCATGCGGGAAATTTGAAAATAATTAATTCCAAGTAAATATAAACTTATATTTTTTATCTAAAACAAATTAATTATTTTTAAGTAACATAATTTATTTAATTCAATTTTAACAAATTCAACCTATTAATTTGGAACATAATACTGTACTTTGGCAGTCTAAAATTCAAACAAATTTTTGGTTTAAATTAAATAAAAAGCTTTTTTAGGGTAATTTAACACAGGTCTATTTCTGTTTTTCTTTAATATTCGTTATATATATATATATATATATATATATATATATATATATATATATATATATATATATATATATATATATATATATATATATATACACACACAGTAATATTATTTCATATCATTGTTTAAAAACTGTGCAAACAAAGCAAAATAATGCTTAAATTCTACCTTTTTCAAATCTCAACTCAGCCCTCACCCCTTCACCCCTGGATTTCATCACTATAAAAATTATTCCTGTAAGAGGTTATTTTGTAGTTTCATGAGGGAAAGTCCATTTCATAAATTGGGTCACTTTCTAATTTTAAGCAAAATGAAGCAAAATTGTGACCCAAAACGAACAAAATTCAAAATTTTTTTTGATTGATTCTAAACATTTAGCCATGAATGTGTGTGTATATATATATATATATATATATATATATATTATCAGTAAAACCAAATCTTGTTAATTGTAAAGTTCAAACTTTGTAAAGTTTAATGTAAATATACATTGATAAGATATATTAGAAGGGTTCTTAACGTCAAATTTATTATAAAAGTTAAATATAATATAACAGAAAAAATAATATTATAACCAATAAGAAATAAATATAAGAAAATATTGATGGAGAAATTTTATTAAATTTATAATTCTATTAATTTATTGTCTATTTATTAGTCAAAAATTTTTTAAAAATGTCCAAAATAAATGTGAGAATTTTTATTTTATTTTTTAAATTTTAAAACAATCTTAAAATTTTAGGCATTCAACGTATTAAAGAAACGTTTTTGAGAAGTTAACGTTTTTCATAATACTTTTTTAACTGTATATTTTTTTCACAATACGTTTTGTTTAACTGTATACGAACAAAATGTCGTTAAAAAATGTTTACAGTTTCGCAAGAAAGCATGAGAAATATTATTCAACAGTAAAATATCCAAAGAAGAAAAACACAGTACAGTATTACTAATTAGCAATTTTTTATGCTTTTTTATAAATTTTGTTTGTAGGCGAATTTTTTACCGAAATTATTTGTCGGTTGTTCGTTTGTATGACGTACAGAAAATTTATTATTAGTTGAAAAGGCAGATTTTGTGAACGTCATTATATACAGTTACGGCCAAATTCAGACCTGTATAAAACGTACGGCTAGGGTGTGTTTAGCCCCGTTGTTCTGTAAAATCTTAGGTTACATTCGGTTAAGAAAAATAAATTATGCAGAGTTAGGGCTAGTTAAATTTGTTAAATTAACAAATTAACTTAAAAGAATAAAACAAATGAAGTTGGTATCAGAAAAAAATGCGAGTCTATATAAACACTTCTTTTTTTCAAAACTGTTTCTGAAAATGAGCATTACATATACGCTAACTATATTTAGAAAGATAACCTTCGGCTTTTTTTAGGCTATTTGTCCATTTGTACACTCAAAAACATGTTTATTTAATTTAAAAAAAAAAATTGGGGGGGGGGGGATTTTAGACTAACAAAGTACTGTGCTCAAAATTATCAGACCCGCTTTCGTTAAAATAAATGAATGATGTTGAAAATATATTTGGTTTAGATTGAGTACATATAAGTTCATATTTACTTATAATTGGGCTTGGCTTTATGTGGCAAATTTGAAAATTATTAATTCCAAGTAAATATTATCTTATACGTGTTTAATCTAAACAAATTTTTTTTTAAAGTAAAACCACTCATTTAGTTCAGTATTACTAAAACTGGGAATGATAATTTTGAACACAATACGCTTTGTTTGACTAAATTCCAAACAAATGTTTGATTTAAATTAAATGCAAATTTTCTGAGTGTTGTTTAATACAGGTCTGTCTGTCTTTTTATCATTATTATTATTATTATTATATATATATATATATATATATATATATATATATATATATATATATATATATACACACACGGGGGTGTTTCAGAAAGTAAAGACAATCCATAAATTAAACAGTGACCAGGTATCGTTCATTGGACTGCATAAATTCTCCACTTAGTGCACCTATTTGGCTATAACACGCTTTTCAACAACTCACAAATTTCTTGATACCACCCTGGTAGAAGCTTTTTGGTTGCCGTGGAAGAGACCATCCATCGAGGTGAATTGGATGGGACAAGACCTGGACTGTAGGGAGGATGTGGTAGATGCTGAAACAGCAGTCTGTTCAAAGAGTCAATGGTTACTCAAGCACTGTGTGGTCTCGCATTGCCACGCTCCAACGAAATACCACGTGTCAATCTTCTACGCCGTTTTGTTCGAATTGGTGATTCTCTAGTACGTTGTGGTATGTTGTGCTGATAATTGTGATTCCATGCTCCATGAAATGGGCAAGGATTAGTCCCTGGTTGCCCCAAAACAAGATCAACATGACCTTACCGGAGAATGGTTGCGTTTTGAATTTTCTGCTCTTTTCTGGTGCACACTGACAACTGCGCGGCCATGTTGTTCACTCGCTTACTAGCGCCACGAGTGGACAACGCTCGAACGAGAGGGCGCTTTTATAAGTACATACATCAATGTTGCTCGCCGGAATAATGTTTACCGCTATGTTACACGTAGAAAGCACTTATAATATATTATATATATATATATATATATATATATAATTTCACTTTAGGTTTTGTTCCAAGGAAATCTCAATTTAATTATATATATATATATATATATAATATATATATTCCTTCTTCTTTTCAGTATTTTAACCATTTATCGCGCAGTGTTACTTTACTAATTTTGTTCTGGCTAACGCCAGACGATTTTATTCAGCCTCGGAAAGACTTCTGTGCAGTAGAGGGTTAGGAGACGTTTGCTTAATCCTTTACTGCAAAGAGGTCTTTCGGAGAATGAATAAAATCGTCTGGCGTTAACCAGAACAAAATCAGTAAAGTAACACTGCCTGATGAAAGGTTAATATACTGTACTTTACCAAATGCTTCGGCATTTCTTCCCATCATCAGAGATTGTTTGAAACTAAAATTTACTTGTAATTAAAAGTAATTAATTAAGGTTCTAAGTACTAAAAATAGAAGCATTTCTTCGTAATTATTACAAATAATAATAATAATAATAATAATAATAATAATAATAACTCTTAAGAAAATTTTCATTAATAAAAAAGAATAAATAAATTTTTAGGTTTGATTCACTGTAATGTAATGAAAATGGGGTGCTGTTAAATATTTTGGATCAAGTAAAGATAAGCACCCCCAACCTTTTTTAGTTAACTTTATAAGGCTAACTAACGAAAATATCACGACTTAACCTAACCAAACGTTAGGTCAACTGTACGCCCTTGACGATTGGTTAGGTTAGGTCGTGATATTTTCGTTAGTTAGCCTTATAAAGCTAACTAAAAAAGGTTGGGGGTGCTTATCTTTACTTGATCCAATATTTTAATCTATAAACTATAATAAAGTTAAAAAATTAATATCTTTACTTTTATTATAACTAAAAAAAAAAAAAACCTTACGGACGAGATACTTTTGCTTGTTACTGCGGAAGGCTGTTATTGCCCTCTTTGTCTATAATTTTTATCGGTCCTTGTGGCTTTCTTTCTTGCAGTTTGTTTGGTAGTTCTTCCAAGTGATGGCTTCCTTTTTCTCGTCATGTTCAATCCCTAAGATTCTTCACCTTTTATTATACAAGAGTCAAGCAATAAAGTGTAATGAAAATTATTTAAAAAAATTTTAAGTGAGTTATAGTTTAACATTTACAATTACTGTAGATCATGAATCACTTAAATTTTAAGTGCAATTTCACAGATTTTACTCGAAGCTCACGAAGCAGTTAAATTTCAAATACAACTTGTCATATTGTTTTAACCTATCATGGTTTTCGATACGAAAGTAAAAATTTTGATGTCTACATTCTTTCCTAATTTATTGACCAACTTGATTTTCTTTATTCCACGAAAGTGTATGAAACTCTGTAGAAGCGTGTTGGGACTTGGTTTACTCGTAGACTTTAATGATAGGGAAGGTCATCAGTCCACGCTTCTACAGTATAAAATTTTATACTTTTCTAAAAGTCAGAAAAGCCAGTAGATCAACAAATTCACGAAAGAATGCAACCATCAAAATTTTGAGTTTCTCATCCCAAGACCAATGGGCCAAAATCTTGAAATTTAAGTTTTTCGTGTATTAACATACTGTAGAATATTTTTTTTAGAGGGGGCGATAAATTGAGATAATGTTTTGGGGAGGATAAATTGGGATAATTTTTTGGGAGGGAAACGCGATCCAAAAAAAAAAAAGTTGCTAAAACACTCCAGTGATCCCAGAGGGTGTTGTTACCAAATTTCATGAAAATTGGTCCAGCCGTTTGGACCTGAAAAGGAGGCAGACAGACAGACAGTTGGACAGTCGGACATACGATGAATTATGGTATAATGATGATGATGATTGCGTGATCTGAATTCTTTTTTGTTTATCTCGCCAACATAAAATTCGAGTCGATGAACAGAAGAATTTCATCGTGAACCCATCAGTATTTATGTAAACTTCACTCTAAAACCTGTCCGTTGTGAGTACCTTAGAACCGAGATGAAAAAAAGGACTAAACGTAATCTTGGTATAGAGTATGTGAGAGTATGCTCGGTAGCCCGAAAGTAACTGAGAGTGCACAAAAAGTAAATCGAGAGATTTTCTTTAATTCCTGTAAGTATACGTTTTGTAATTTTCACTTAGTTCCAGAGGATACTGCTTGTCAAGAAGATAACCGTATCAGCTACTCTCTATCTACTATCGACCTGTTATATATGTACCATTGAAGTACTTTATTTTTCAGAGAAAATATCTAGTATTTTTTTTTTTTTGCTCCGATCTAAGATACACACAGTAGACAGTTTTTAGATATCGAACCTGCCACGAGAGATCACTTTGTCCAATGACTATCTATTGTACTGCACTTCTTTTACCATAACTGAAAAATCAAACAGCATTAACATCAACAGATCTCCATTTACCACATCTCTTACACATCCTCCATCAAAAACCTTTACACTTAGTAACAACTAAACGTCATGTAACTTATTAATATCTGAATGGTTTTCATTCATACCAAATACGCCATACACAAAGATTAATTCGGATCTCAATGAAAGTGAAAAAACTACTTTCTTTAACCTTATTACACTTTACAGACTAAAATGTTACTTTAAGAGCACTACATTTTCATTACACTGAATCAAACCTAAAAATGAATTTAATCTTTGATATCAATGAAGATTTCTTTATTTAGAGTTACTAGCTAAAGTGGGCCCTACGGTCTCATTTAGCTAGACCTGCGGTGCTGGGGCTTTCGACCTCAGTAATTGGGGAGCCTGAGGCCCCCCCCAGTTACTGGGGAGTCAATTATTCGGTCAATAAAACTATAGAAAAGAACGCAGCAATGAAAATCTTAAGCTTCACAAATCTTGATACAATGGATTCGGATGTGAAGCTTAAGATTTTCATTGCTGCGTTCGCTTCTAGAGTTTTACTGACCGAATAATTGAACTCTCAGTAATTGGGGGTCAATTATTCAGTCAATAAAACTATATAAAAGAACGCAGCAATGAAAATCTTAAGCTTCACATCCGAACCCATTGTATCAAGCAATGAAAATCTTAACGCGCTACAGTAAAAAGTTGAGACAAAGCAAAGCGCATTTATTTCTATGTTCAGAATCGCTTGCTTAATAGTAAATACATAGTGTCTACAGACGGACGAACAGACGAACAGGACTGTCTTTTTATAGTATACTAGCAAAAATACCCGTCCTACGGGCGGGATATTCTCTAAGCAAGTTAGAGTTTAACATTTACAATTAACTCGCGAATCACTTAAATTTTAAATACACCTTCACAGATTTTACTTGTAGCTCACGAAGCAGTTAAATTTCAAGTACAACTTGTCACATATTTTTATTATTATTACGGCCGGCAATGTGAATCTCAAGATTTTCATGGCTTCGTTCTTTTCGATAGTTTTATTAACCAAATAATTGAACCGACAGTAATTGGGGGGACCTGCACCCACCCAATTACTGGGGGTTCAATTATATGGTCAATAAAACTGTCGTCATGAAAATCTTAAGCTCTGCAAATCTTGACACAGTGTGAAGCTCAAGATTTCATGGTTGCGTTCTTTTCTATAGTTTTATCGCTGTACTGGGGCCTTCGGGCCCAGTAATTGGTGTGGAATGAGGGGGGGGGGGCTGGTCACACATACATTTTCGTTCATTACTCATCACCCCCATCCATCATACGAAGTTTGGTCGAAATCGGTTCAGAAACGTAAGTGTTTTTTCTGGGGACAGACGGACAGACAGAGAGACAGACAGACAGACAAATTTTCGGTGAATTATAGTAGTAATAAAGACTTTAACAATATAGTTTTAATAATCATAATAATTATGGAGAGTCACTCCTATTTCTTAGTATTTAAAATAATAAGTACTGATGGTGGGAAAAGGTGGCGAAACGTTTGGGAGTAATAAATTTGAAAGAAAAAGAGTGTAATGTTTAGAATTTGGGGTTTCCTGTTCATTATTATTATTAGATATATATATATATATATATATATATATATATAGTGTTCATGAAAATCAGATAATATCTATTGGGCTCCGGAGCTTTTACATCATTATATCAGCTGATTAGCATAAACAAACCAGATTGGTAAAATATCGATATTAACCTCTGTTCAGAGCTATGTTATTACCGTCGCAGTTTAGTTTATAACATCTATAGATCTACAGAAGCTAAGGCTAACAAAGACCCTAAGATCCACTCTAAGGTTAGCCCGAGAGAAAGGAAAGAGTAGGGGGTTAAGAGAAGAGAATAAGGGGTTAAGTAAGTAGCAACACCTATCACTCGTGGGTTAACATTCATTCAGAAAAAGAGAAAAAAAGACTCACCATCATCATCCGCCGGCCACTGCCGACAAGTCGGAAAAATAGTCGAAGAGAATAGGAAAGGGGTGAAAGATGAAAAGAAGTAAAATAAGAACGCTTACAAACTTTGCAAACACAGTCTTAACTCAAACACTGTCATACCATGCAAACTACAGACATGCAAGCAAAGAGAGGATAAGAAAAGAGAAAAAAAAGTATGAAGAGTATAACAAAAAGCGAGTTAGTTTACGTCACGAGCTACATCTAAGTTCGTGTTAGTCTAATTTTTTTTTTAAATATAATTTTATTGCTGGCATATCACACACTGGCATGTCACAAGCTGGCATTAATCGTCAACAGACTCAAGCCTCGACCATTACCCCCAGAGCTCCTGTTACTAATTGTTTTATTATTTTAAACGACGTTAATATTTTTAAAATGCCTATCTAAACGGTTCTTAAACATATTAACGCTGGTAGAGTTCACGACGGACGCGGGAAGATTATTCCACTTGTCAATTACTTTAATTGATATTAGTTACATATTAGTTACATATTTTAATGAAAGTTCTATATCAGAATCACAAAAATTAGAAATGCTTTTGAACGCAAACGATGGTCTACCTCTAGGGTGTTTCCTGGTCTTCATTTAATTTTGGTTATTTGCAATTTGTAGAAAATATTCCCATTTCTTTTCATTAAAGTATGTCCGTGAGAAGATTTTTTATCTTATAAAATTCTCAATTGATTGGTATTTGTTTGAATTTTGTACATAAATTATTTAGCAAAATATATCTATTTGAATTTGACCCTAGATTAAGTTAGCCACTTTCAGAGGGTTTAATTTTGGAAAATAATAAGAACTCATGGCCGGTTTTCTGCCAAATTGAGCATTATTTTTACGCTGAAATGAATACTTTTTATTTAAAAGTAGTATTGACATTGAGAGATTTATTAAAAAACACTGAGTCACATTTTAGCTTATGCAGTGCTTTATATTAATTTAGGATAATCCTTCATAGGCCCCATATGTATGGACTACAGTCTGGTCTGCACGATTTGTCCATCATCACAATCACTTTGGTTACTAAAACACTAGGGCTAGGTCGTTGCCAACGTCGTAACACCACTTCTCATCGATCACGGAAATTAAGCGATTTTAGGTCTGGATAAATGTTAGATGGGGGACCGTCCGCTACGTCCAGATTATGTAGCGACCCATGGTTCGAAAAGTCAACCCCTTCCCCCCACCGTCATATCACCTTAAATACCACAAAGAAAGTTAAAGAAACAGCCTCATAAAAACAAAACCTAAGACGCTAATTACTATACCTAAGTTATTTTTAAATTTTTAGCTACGTTTGTGTCTCATTGCATTTACAGTATGTCTATTTACTGCACAGTGAAATAGTAGTACGACTTTTCAGCTCTGTCACAATTCAGCTGTAAGGTGATACAACTATAAGACAATTCAGCTGTGATTATAACCTAATTGTCTGCATTTTTATTGTTATTATTCAGGATTGGAAAAAAGCCACCCAACTGGGTTTTTGCTGGGTTTTTGGTTTTTTGTTTTTTTGATGGGTTGAAATTTTTTTTAGAAAAGTTCGATAATTATGTAGTGCCTAATATATCTATTATTTTATTAATTTATTTATCTAATCTACAATATATATTAAAAAGACATCTTTATTTCACAGAAAGTTCAGATATGAGAGATAATAATGACATATTAGAATTTTCTCCATTTTAATTTCAGATCTTTCCTTTATTTCTTAACAGCAGATTTCAGCTTTATTTAGACCTAACTCAAATTAAAATTTTTAAGATGCCAAACTCAAAGAGTTATAGAGGTGGAAGATCTAAAGCTAGCGAATGGGACGAGGTGACTTTATTAAGTGATCAGCCTACTAGAATACTATGCAATTATTGCAAAGAAAGTATCACTCGAAAAATTGAGAGAGTGAAACATCATCTAGAGAAATGCAGTAAAAGAAAAGTGGAATGTTGAAAATGAGGCAAGAAGTATGCCGAGACTCGAATTTGGAGTATCAGTTGAAACTGATTCACTTCCTCCAACTTTGGCTTCTGGCAAAGATGATCCAAAGATTATAAGTGAAAATGTGCCTGAAATGAGTGACACCAGTGCAGATTCTTCATCATCCACATTCTGTCATTCAACATCAATAAAGCATAAAAGGCAAAGATCAATTACACCATTTGTGGTAAGAACGACTGTGGACCAAAAGGAAGAATTAGATTTATAAGTTGCAAGGTTCTTTTTTTCAGCTAACATACCCTTCAACGTTTTAGAAAATAAAGAATTTATAAAATTAATCAAAGGTCTAAGATCAGGATATGAACTACCAAACAGGAAAAGGTTGGCATCTGATCTGTTAATAAAAGTTAATGATAAAGTAATCCATGAAATGAAGAATGACCTTAATCTTGATGATTGTACCATTACCCTTATACAAGATGGCTGGAGTTCAGTAGAGTAATGATCCTATTATTGCGCACAGTATTCATAATGGAAAAAAGCCATATCTGATTTCAGCAGTAGATGCTGGAAGTACAAAAAAGACAACAGAATATTGTGCACAGTTAGCTAGAGAAGCAATAACAAAAACTAAAGAAATATATGGCATTGATGTAAATATAACTATTTTGTAGGTACATTTTATTTTAGTTATAAATTGAATGTAATTCCCCGCCTTGGTATACTCAAATGCTCAGTTCCTTATGAGTTATGACATTTTATTTTCAGGTATTTGCTATATGCACTGATAACGAAAACAAAATGATAAGAATGAGAGAAATTCTTAAGGAGGACAACTACAGTCTTATTGCTTATGGCTGTTCAGCACACCATCTAAACTTGGTAGAAAAAGATGTCTCCCCAAAATCAGTTCTCAAGCATGTTGTAGAAATTAACAAATATTTCCGAAACCATCACCAACCTCATGTAAGCTAAAAACAAATCCAATAAATTAGCTACTGTCAGCTTTACTTTTATGCATTAGCACTGTCAATGTTAGCATTAGCACTGTCACCAGGTGAATCCTAATTCACGACTCATTAATAAGTTGCATAGGCTATTTATTTATGCTGTCAAATCCAGCAATATTCGTAATAAAAATTTATATTTTAAGGTTGGTTAATGGAGAAAGGAGGTATGATGCCGCAACTACCAAATGAAACCAGATGGAATTCTCAGTTAGAATGCGTAAAAACCTATTTGTCAAATTACTCTCTATATATAGAAATAAGAGGAGAGCATATTGAAGACATTCATCACAACTTCGGAAAATTGATAGATAACTTATCTATACGAGAGAGGCACTCAATTTAGTCACAACTCTTACTTGTTGGAAATGCTCTAGATAAGGTGTGTTTATATTATGCAGCTAAATTACTTAACTTTAAATACCAATATTAATTTCAAGATATTTTATAGACTTATAGTGCACATTTTATTTATAGAACCCTGTACTAAAGCACTACTAATAAATAATTAAAACACTTCATTTTATATGTATTGTAACTCGTAAAACCAAAAAATAAATTCTAACAATGCATAATTCTAAATGTTTACAGATGTTTTCATTCAGCCATATATAACTTTATAGTTTTTATTTTTTTTACAGTTGCAGGCTGATAATACAACATTATCTGATGCTGTTCAAATTTGGTTCAATTTAATCCAAGATGAAAAATTACTCCATACAAAGAAAATATTATTAAGAGATTTAAAAAAGCTATGGAGCCATGTCATCTTTTGGCAAATATAACTGACCCAAAGTATGAAGGTAAATAGGACCTAAATGCTTAACTACTATCATATATAAAACATAGGTAACTCAACTGTATGGGCAGAAGAGTTTCTCTAATCTGAATCAAATCATCTGGCATTGCCATATTACATAACAATTAGCATAAATTAGATACCATAACATAAATTATATAATCTATATTATTAGCTTTATTTTTGTTTCCACACAGTTCTATTATTTTTCAGGACAAAAACTGAATAGAGTTCAAGAGGAAGAGGCTCAAGAATGGCTGATTAAAATAAATTCAGAATACATGGCAGGATATTATGCATTCCGCTTAAAAGACGCACTAATTTTTCCTCCTTATTTATTCAAAGATTCTATAGTGAACTCTACATCAGCTAGTAATTGGTGAAAAATTGTTGAAATGAAAGAAAAAAAAGAGACCAGGTTACCATTAGGTTTTGCTAAATTTATGAGATCTATTCATAGTTGTCCGGCCAGTTCCGATCATTGGAAAGATTTCTTCAACGTTTTCGCGTGGTATGGAGTAAAATGCGAAATAGGTTAGGGAAAGAAAAGGCAGAAAATTGGTTCGAATCTACGCCACCTAAGGTCAAAAGATGCTGAACATACTGATCAATAATTAATCAATATTAGGTACCACTTAAATTATTTAAATTATAAAGCTGAAGAGAAACATGATTTATTTTTAGATATACTGTAGGTAGCCAATTAGAAGATAGATAAATTAGATGCAGTATTAGATATAAGGTTCATAATGAAACATGTCAAATAAATAGTTTCTGGAAATTTTAGTTTATATTGGCCTTATCACATTAATTATAGTTTATAGTTGTTAATATACAGGGCCATTCAAAAAAGACGCAACAGTTTAAATTGCTTATATTTCGTAATATTGTTAACGTACAGGAATGATTTTTGTATTAGTTTACAGTGTACACCTGGGAGTTTTGTTACCGCTTAGGCCTAGTAGCGTAAGGCGCTAGGCGAACGACTCTTGTAGCTATAAACACACGTTGTTGTAAAGTGTACATCTTCCTAAACACTGACTAATGACGCGCTACTACACCTTAGGCTACAAGAGTCGTTCGCCTAGCGCCTTACGCTACTAGGCCTAAGCGGTAACAAAACTCCCAGGTGTACGCTGTAAACTAATACAAAAATCATTCCTGTCCGTTAACAATATTACGAAATATAAGCAATTTAAACTGTTGCGTCATTTTTGAATGGCCCTGTACAAGACTGCATAAACATATAAAAAATGCCAAGTTAAAAATAAGTTTATGAGAAGTAAATTGATGTGGGTTTTTAGGTGGGTTTTTGGTGGGTTTTTAGGTTGGGTTTTGGGTACCAACCCTGTTATTATTACTAGCTAAACAGGGACCTACGGGCCCATTTAGCTATACCTACGGTGCTGGGGCCTTCGGGCCCAGTAATTAAGGGGGGCCTGGAGCACAGATATGATAACAGTTCCTTAATAGTAGAATTTTAGTAAGTGGGGGTTCAATTATTTGGTCAATAAAACTATAGTCATGAAAATCTTAAGCTTCACAAATCTTGACACAATGTGAAGCTCAAGATTTTCATGGCTGCGTTCTTTTCTATAGTTTTATCGCGGTGCTTGGTCCTTCAGGCCCAGTAATTGGTGGAGGGGGGTCTGGTTACACATATATTTTCGTTTATTACTCATCACTCCTATTTTGGTCGAAATCGGTTCAGAAACGTAAGTGTTTTTCTGGGGACAGACGGATAGAGACAGACACACAGACAGACAGACATTTGCTAAATTATAGTAGTAACTAGCATACTCGCCCATCTTACAGACGTGTTTTTTAAAGGTAAATATGCCGATGCGTAGAATTATAATCCGTTACATAGCATACCAGGTCTAGCGGTGCTGAGGTCTTTAAAAAGTGCAGCAACAAATTTTCTTTTTTTTATTATTATTACGGCGGCAATGTGAATCTCAAGATTTTCATGACTGCGTTCTTTTCTATAGTTTTATTGACCAAATAATTGAACCGACAGTAAATGGGGAACCTGCGGCCATCCAATTACTGAGGGTTCAATTATTTGGTCAATAAAACCATAGTCATGAAAATCTTAATCAGCTTCACGAATATTGACACAATGTGAAGCTCAAGATTTCATGGCTGCGTTCTTTTCCATAGTTTTATCGGGGTGCTGGGGCCTTCGGGCCCAGTAATTGGTGGGGGAAGGGAGCTGGTCACACATATATTTTCGTTCATTACTCGTCAGCCCCATCCACCATACGAAGTTTTGTCGAAATTGGTTCAGAAACGTAAAAGTTTTTCTGCGGACAAACGGACAGACATACAGACAGACACAATTTCCTTGAATTATAGTACTAACTAGCAAAAATACCCGTCCCACGGGCGGAATATTCTCTAAGCAAGTTAGTTTAATATTTACAATTAGCTCACGAATCACTTAAATTTTAAATGCAACTTCACAGATTTTACTTGAAGGTCACGAAGCAATTAAATTTTAAATACAACTTGTCACATTTTTTTTATCATGGCTTCCAATGCGTAGCTAAAAGTTTTGATGGCTACATTCTTTTCTAAATTACAAGGCCCTACGGGTTCATTTAGCTAGACCGCGGTGCTGGGATCTTTGAAAACTGTAGCGACAAATTTTCTTTTTTCTTTTCTTTAGTTTTATTCATCAAATAATTGAACCGACAGTAATTGAAGGGCCTGTGGCCCCCCAATTACTGAGGGTTCAATTATTTGGTCAATAAAACTATAGTCATGAAAATCTTAAGCTTCACAAATCTTGACACAATGTGAAACTCAAGTTTTTCATGGCTGAGTTCTTTTCTATAGTTTTATCACGGTGCTGGGGCTTCAGGCACAGTAATTGGTTGAGGGTGGAGAGGGCTGGTCACACATATACTTTCGTTCATTACTCATCACCCCCATCCACCATACGAAGTTTGGTCGAAATCGGTTTAGAAACGTAAAAGATTTTCCTGCGGACAGACCGAGAGACAGACAGACAGGCAGACAGAAAAACAGGCAAATTTTCCGTGAATTATAGTACTACCTAGCAAAAATACCCGTCCTACGGGCGCGATATTCTCTAAGCAAGTTAGAGTTTAACATTAGCTCACGAATCACTTAAATATTAAATGCAGCTTCACAGATTTTACTTGAAGGTCACGAAGCAATTAAATTTTAAATACAATTTGTCACTTTTTTTTTTTAATTATCATGGCTTCCAATGCATAGCTAAAATTTTTGATGGCTACATTCTTTTCTAAATTACAAGGACCTACGGGTCTTTAAAGAAAACTGTAGCAACAAATTTTCATTTTTCTTTTCTATAGTTTTATTGACCAAATAATTGAACCGACAGTAATTGGAGGGCCTGTGCCTCCCCCAAATTACTGAGGGTTCAATTATTTGGTCAATAAAACTATAGTCATGAAAATCTTAAGCTTCACAAAATCTTGACACAATGTGAATCTCAAGTTTTTCATGGCTGAGTTCTATTCTATGGTTTTATCGCGGTGCTGGGGTTTCAGGCACGGTAATTGTTTTTAGGGGTGGGGAGGGCTGGTCACATATATTTTCGTTCATTACTCATCACCCCCATCCACCATACGAAGTTTTGTCGAAATCGGTTCAGAAACGTAAAAGTTTTTTCTGCGCACAAACGGAGACACAGACAGACAGACAGACAGACAGACAAACACAATTTCCTTGAATTATAGTACTAACTAGCAAAAATAAACCGTCAAACGGGCGGAATATTCTCTAAGCAAGTTAGAGTTTAATATTTACAACTAGCTCACGAAACACTTAAATTTTAAATGCAACTTCACAGATTTTACTTGAAGGTCACGTAGCAATTAAATTTTAAATACAACTTGTCATTTTTTTTTTATTATCATGGCTTCCAATGCGTAGCTAAAAGTTTTGATGGCTACATTCTTTTCTAAATTACAAGGCCCTACGGGTCCATTTAGCTAGACCGCGGTGCTGGGGTCTTTGAAAACTGTAGTGACAAATTTTCTTTTTTCTTTTCTTTAGTTTTATTGATCAAATAATTGAACCAACAGTAATTGGAGGGACTGTGGCCACCCCGCAATTACTGAGGGTTCAATTATTTGGTCAATAAAACTATAGTCATGAAAATCTTAAGCTTCACAAATCTTGACACAATGTGAAGCTCAAGTTTTTCATGGCAGAGTTCTTTTCTATAGTTTTATCACGGTGCTGGGGCTTCAGGCACAGTAATTGGTTGAGGGTGAAGAGGGCTGGTCACACATATATTTTCGTTCATTACTCATCACTCCCATCCACCATACGAAGTTTGGTCTAAATCGGTTCAGAAACGTAAAAGTTTTTTCTGCGGAGAGACAGAGACAGACAGACAAACAGGCAAATTTTCCGTGAATTATAGTACTACCTAACAAAAATACCCGTCCTACGGGCGCGATATTCTCTAAGCAAGTTAGAGTTTAACATTAGCTCACGAATCACTTAAATATTAAATGTAGCTTCACAGATTTTACTTGAAGGTCACGAAGCAATTAAATTTTAAATACAATTTGTCACATTTTTTTTTAATTATCATGGCTTCCAATGCATAGCTAAAATTTTTGATGGCTACATTCTTTTCTAAATTACAAGGCCCTACGGGTCTTTAGAGAAAACTGTAGCAACAAATTTTCATTTTTCTTTCTATAGTTTTATTGACCAAATAATTGGAACCGACAGTAATAGGAGGCCTGTGCTTCCCCCAAATTACTGAGGGTTCAATTATTTGGTCAATAAAACTATAGTCATGAAAATCTTAAGCTTCACAAATCTTGACACAATGTGAAGCTCAAGTTTTTCATGGCTGAGTTCTATTCTATGTTTTATCGCGGTGCTGGGGTTTCAGGCAGGATAATTGTTTTGGGGGGGGTAGGCTGGTCACACATATATTTTCGTTCATTACTCATCACCCCCATCCACCATACAAGTTTTGTCGAAATCGGTTTAGAAACGTAAAAGTTTTTTCTGCGGACAAACGACAGACAGACAGACAGACAGACAGACACAAACACATTTCCTTGAATTATAGTACTAAACTAGCAAAAATAAACCGTCACGGGCGGAATATTCTCTAAGCAAGTTAGAGTTTAATATTTACAATTAGCTCACGAATCACTTAAATTTTAAATGCAACTTCACAGATTTTACTTGAAGGTCATGAAGCATTAAATTTTAAATACAACTTGTCATTTTTTTTTATTATCATGGCTTCCAATGCGTAGCTAAAAGTTTTGATGGCTACATTCTTTTCTAAATTACAAGGCCCTACTGGTCCATTTAGCTAGACCGCGGTGCTGGGGTTTTGAAAACTGTAGCACAAATTTTCATTTTTCTTTTCTTTAGTTTTATTGACAAATAATGAACCAACAGTAAATTGGGGGCCTGTGGCCACCAATTACTGAGGGTTCAATTATTTGGTCAATAAAACTATAGTCATGAAAATCTTAAGCTTCACAAATATTGACACAATGTGAAGCTCAAGATTTTCATGGCTGAGTTCTTTCTATGGTTTTATCGCGGTGCTGGGTTCGGGCACGGTAATTGTTTTTGGGGGGGGAGGGCTGGTCACACATATTTTTCGTTCATTACTCATCACCCCCATCCACCATACGATTTTTGTCGAAATCGGTTCAGAAACGTAAAAGTTTTTTCTGCGCACAAACGGAGACAGACAGACAGACAGACAGACAAACACAATTTCCTTGAATTATAGTACTAACTAGCAAAAATAAACCGTCAACGGGCGGAATATTCTCTAAGCAAGTTAGAGTTTAATATTTACAATTAGCTCACGAACACTTTAATTTAAATGCAACTTCACAGATTTACTTGAAGGTCACGTAGCAATTAAATTTTAAATACAACTTGTCATTTTTTTTTTATTATCATGGCTTCCAATGCGTAGCTAAAAGTTTTGATGGCTACATTCTTTTCTAAATTACAAGGCCCTACGGGTCCATTTAGCTAGACCGTGCTGGGGTCTTGAAAACTGTAGTGACAAATTTTCTTTTTTCTTTTCTTAGTTTTATTGATCAAATAATTGAACCAACAGTAATTGGAGGCCTGTGGCCCCCCAATTACTGAGGGTTCAATTATTTGGTCAATAAAACTATAGTCATGAAAATCTTAAGCTTCACAAATCTTGACACAATGTGAAGCTCAAGTTTTTCATGGCTGAGTTCTTTTCTATAGTTTTATCACGGTGCTGGGGCTTCAGGCACATAATTGGTTGAGGGTGAGAGGGCTGGTCACACATATATTTTCGTTCATTACTCATCACTCCATCCACCATACGAAGTTTGGTCGAAATCGGTTCAGAAACGTAAAAGTTTTTTCTGCGGAGAGACAGACAGACAGACAGACAAACAGGCAAATTTTCCGTGAATTATAGTACTACCTAACAAAAAATACCGTCCTACGGCGCGATATTCTCTAAGCAAGTTAGAGTTTAACATTAGCTCACGAATCACTTAAATATTAATGTAGCTTCACAGATTTTACTTGAAGGTCACGAAGCAATTAAATTTTAAATACAATTTGTCACATTTTTTTTTAATTATCATGGCTTCCAATGCATAGCTAAAATTTTTGATGGCTACATTCTTTTCTAAATTACAAGGCCCTACGGGTCTTTAGAGAAAACTGTAGCAACAAATTTTCATTTTTCTTTCTATAGTTTTATTGACCAAATAATTGGACCGACAGTAATTGGAGGGCCTGTGCTTCCCCCAAATTACTGAGGGTTCAATATTTGGTCAATAAAACTATAGTCATGAAAACTTAAGCTTCACAAATCTTGACACAATGTGAAGCTCAAGTTTTTCATGGCTGAGTTCTATTCTATGGTTTTATCGCGGTGCTGGGGTTTCAGGCAGGGTAATTGTGTTTTGGGGGGGGTAGGGCTGGTCACACATATATTTTCGTTCATTACTCATCACCCCATCCACCATACAAAGTTTTGTCGAAACGGTTTAGAAACGTAAAAGTTTTTTCTGCGCACAAACTGACAGACAGACAGACAGACAGACAGACAGACAAACACAATTTCCTTGAATTATATACTAACTAACAAAAATAAACCGTCAAACGGGCGGAATATTCTCTAAGCAAGTTAGAGTTTTAATATTTACAATTAGCTCACGAATCACTTAAATTTTAAATGCAACTTCACAGATTTACTTGAAGGTCATGAAGCAATTAAATTTTAAATACAACTTGTCATTTTTTTTATTATCATGGCTTCCAAATGCGTAGCTAAAAGTTTGATGGCTACATTCTTTTCTAAATTACAAGGCCCTACTGGTCATTTAGCTAGACCGCGGTGCTGGGGTCTTTGAAAACTGTAGCGACAAATTTTCATTTTTCTTTTCTTTAGTTTTATTGATCAAATAATTGAACCAACGTAATTGGAGGGCCTGTGGCCCCCCCAATTACTGAGGGTTCAATTATTTGGTCAATAAAACTATAGTCATGAAAATCTTAAGCTTCACAAATCTTGACACAATGTGAATCTCAAGTTTTTCATGGCTGAGTTCTATTCTATGGTTTTATCGCGGTGCTGGGGTTTCAGGCACGTAATTGTTTTTAGGGGTGGGAGGGCTGGTCACACATATTTTCGTTCATTACTCATCACCCCCATCCACCATACGAAGTTTTGTCGAAATCGGTTCAGAAACGTAAAAGTTTTTTCTGCGCACAAACGGAGACACAGACAGACAGACAGACAGACAAACACAATTTCCTTGAATTATAGTACTAACTAGCAAAAATAAACCGTCAAACGGGCGGAATATTCTCTAAGCAAGTTAGAGTTTTATTTACAATTAGCTCACGAAACACTTTAATTTTAAATGCAACTTCACAGATTTTACTTGAAGGTCACGTAGCAATTAAATTTTAAATACAACTTGTCATTTTTTTTTTATTATCATGGCTTCCAATGCGTAGCTAAAAGTTTTGATGGCTACATTCTTTTTCTAAATTACAAGGCCCTACGGGTCCATTTAGCTAGACCGCGGTGCTGGGTCTTTGAAAACTGTAGTGACAAATTTTCTTTTTCTTTTCTTTAGTTTTATTGATCAAATAATTGAACCAACAGTAATTGGAGGGCCTGTGCCCCCCCGCAATTACTGAGGGTTCAATTATTTGGTCAATAAAACTATAGTCATGAAAATCTTAAGCTTCACAAATCTTGACACAATGTGAAGCTCAAGTTTTTCATGGCTGAGTTCTTTTCTATAGTTTTATCACGGTGCTGGGGCTTCAGGCACAGTAATTGGTTGAGGGTGAAGAGGGCTGGTCACACATATATTTTCGTTCATTACTCATCACTCCCATCCACCATACGAAGTTTGGTCTAAATCGGTTCAGAAACGTAAAAGTTTTTTCTGCGGAGAGACAGACAGACAGACAGACAAACAGGCAAATTTTCCGTGAATTATAGTACTACCTAACAAAAATACCCGTCCTACGTGCGCGATATTCTCTAAGCAAGTTAGAGTTTAACATTAGCTCACGAATCACTTAAATATTAAATGTAGCTTCACAGATTTTACTTGAAGGTCACAAAGCAATTAAATTTTAAATACAATTTGTCACATTTTTTTTTAATTATCATGGCTTCCAATGCATAGCTAAAATTTTTGATGGCTACATTCTTTTCTAAATTACAAGGCCCTCCGGGTCTTTAAAGAAAACTGTAGCAACATATTTTCATTTTTCTTTTCTATAGTTTTATTGACCAAATAATTGAACCGACAGTAATAGGAGGCCCTGTGCCTCCCCCAAATTATTGAGGGTTCAATTATTTGGTCAATAAAACTATAGTCATGAAAATCTTAAGCTTCACAAATCTTGACACAATGTGAAGCTCAAATTTTTCATGGCTGAGTTCTATTCTATGTTTTATCGCGGTGCTGGGGTTTCAGGCAGGATAATTGTTTTGGGGTGGAGGGCTGGTCACATATATATTTTCGTTCATTACTCATTACCCCCATCCACCATACGAAGTTTTGTCGAAATCGGTTCAGAAACGTAAAAGTTTTTTCTGCGGACAAACGGACAGACAGACAGACAGACAGACAGACACAATTTCCTTGAATTATCGTACAAACTAGCAAAAATAAACCGTCCCACGGGCGGAATATTCTCTAAGCAAGTTAGATTTTAATATTTACAATTAGCTCTCGAATCACTTAAATTTTAAATGCAACTTCACAGATTTTACTTGAAGGTCACGAAGCTATTAAATTTTAAATACAACTTGTCATATTTTGTTTTATTATCATGGCTTCCAATGCGTAGCTAAAAGTTTTGATGGCTATATTCTTTTCTAAATTACAGGCCCTACGGGTCCATTTAGCTAGACCGCGGTGCTGGGATTTTTAAAGAAACTGTAGCAACAAATTTTTCATTTTTCTTTTCTATAGTTTTATTGACCAAATAAGTGAACCGACAGTAAATGGGGAACCTGCGGCCATCTAATTACTGAGGGTTCAATTATTGGTCAATAAAACCATAGTCATGAAAATCTTAATCAGCTTCACAAATATTGACACAATGTGAAGCTCAAGATTTTCATGGCTGCGTTCTTTTCTATAGTTTTATCGCGGTGCTGGGTCCTTCAGGCCAGTAATTGGTGGAGGGGGGTCTGGTTACACATATATTTTCGTTTATTACTTATCACTCCTATTTTGGTCGAAATCGTTTCAGAAACGTAAAAGTGTTTTTCTGGGGACAGACGGATAGAGACAGAAACACAGACAGACACACATTTGCTAAATTATAGTAGTAACTAGCATACTCGCCCGTCTTACAGACGGGTTTTTTATAGGTAAATATGCCGATGCGTAGAATTATAATCCGTTACATAGCATACCCGGTCTAGCGGTGCTGAGGTCTTTAAAAACTACAGCAACAAATTTTCTTTATTTTATTATTATTACGGCGGCAATGTGAATCTCAAGATTTTCATGACTGCGTTCTTTTCTATAGTTTTATTGACCAAATAATTGAACCGACAGTAAATGGGGGAACCTGCGGCCATCCAATTACTGAGGGTTCAATTATTTGGTCAATAAAACCATAGCCATGAAAATCTAATCAGCTTCACAAATTTGACACAATGTGAAGCTCAAGATTTTCATGGCTGCGTTCTTTTCCATAGTTTTATCGGGGTGCTGGGGCCTTCGGGCCCAGTAATTGGTGGGGGAAGGGAGCTGGTCACACATATATTTTCGTTCATTACTCGTCAGCCCCATCCACCATACGAAGTTTTGTCGAAATCGGTTCAGAAACGTGAAAGTTTTTTCTGCGGACAAACGGACAAACAGACAGACAGACACAATTTCCTTGAATTATAGTACTAACTAGCAAAAATACCCGTCCCACGGGCGGAATATTCTCTAAGCAAGTTAGAGTTTAATATTTACAATTAGCTCACGAATCACTTAAATTTTAAATGCAACTTCACAGATTTTACTTGAAGGTCACGAAGCAATTAAATTTTAAATACAACTTGTCACATTTTTTTTATCATGGCTTCCAATGCGTAGCTAAAAGTTTGATGGCTACATTCTTTTCTAAATTACAAGGCCCTACGGGTTCATTTAGCTAGCCCGCGGTGCTGGGGTCTTTGAAAACTGTAGCGACAAATTTTCTTTTTCTTTTCTTTAGTTTTATTGATCAAATAATTGAACCGAAGTAATTGAAGGCCTGTGGCCCCCCAATTACTGAGGGTTCAATTATTTGGTCATTAAAACTATAGTCATGAAAATCTTAAGCTTCACAAATCTTGACACAATGTGAAGCTCAAGTTTTTCATGGCTGAGTTTCTTTTCTATAGTTTTATCACGGTGCTGGGGCTTCAGGCACAGTAATTGGTTGAGGGTGAAGAGGGCTGTCACACATATATTTTCGTTCATTACTCATCACTCCCATCCACCATACGAAGTTTGGTCTAAATCGGTTTCAGAAACGTAAAAGTTTTTTCTGCGGAGAGACAGACAGACAGCACAGACAGACAAACAGGCAAATTTTCCGTGAATTATAGTACTACCTACAAAAATACCCGTCCTACGGGCGCGATATTCTCTAAGCAAGTTAGAGTTTAACATTAGCTCACGATCACTTAATATTAAATGTAGCTTCACAGATTTTACTTGAAGTCACGAAGCAATTAAATTTTAAATACAATTTGTCACATTTTTTTTTTAATTATCATGGCTTCCAATGCATAGCTAAAATTTTTGATGGCTACATTCTTTTCTAAATTACAAGGCCCTCCGGTCTTTAAAGAAAACTGTAGCAACAAATTTTCATTTTTCTTTTCTATAGTTTTATTGACCAAATAATTGACCGACAGTAATAGGAGGCCCTGTGCCTCCCCCAAATTATTGAGGGTTCAATTATTTGGTCAATAAAACTATAGTCATGAAAATCTTAAGCTTCACAAATCTTGACACATGTGAAGCTCAAATTTTTCATGCTGAGTTCTATTCTATGTTTTATCGGGCGGTGCTGGGGTTTCAGGCAGGATAATTGTTTTGGGGGGGAGGGCTGGTCACATATATTTTTCGTTCATTACTCATTACCCCCATCCCCTACGAAGTTTTGTCGAAATCGGTTCAGAAACGTAAAAGTTTTTCTGCGGACAAACGAACAGACAGACAGACAGACAGACAGACACAATTTCCTTGAATTATCGTACAAACTAGCAAAAATAAACCGTCCCACGGGGGAATATCTCTAAGCAAGTTAGAGTTTAATATTTACAATTAGCTCTCGAATCACTTAAATTTTAAATGCAACTTCACAGATTTTACTTGAAGGTCACGAGCTATTAAATTTTAAATACAACTTGTCATATTTTTTTTTATTATCATGGCTTCCAATGCGTAGCTAAAAGTTTTGATGGCTACATTCTTTTCTAAATTACAAGGCCCTACGGGTCCATTTAGCTAGACCGCGGTGCTGGGGTTTTTAAAGAAACTGTAGCAACAAATTTTCATTTTTCTTTTCTATAGTTTTATTGACCAAATAAGTGAACCGACAGTAATGGGGGAACCTGCGGCCATCCATTACTGAGGGTTCAATTATTTGGTCAATAAAACCATAGTCATGAAATCTTAATCAGCTTCACAAATATTGACACAAATGTGAAGCTCAAGATTTTCATGCTGCGTTCTTTTCTATAGTTTTATCGCGGTGCTGGGTCCTTCAGGCCAGTAATTGGTGGAGGGGGGTCTGGTTACACATATATTTTCGTTTATTACTTATCACTCCTATTTTGGTCGAAATCGTTTCAGAAACGTAAAAGTGTTTTTCTGGGGACAGACGGATAGAGACAGAAACACAGACAGACACACATTTGCTAAATTATAGTAGTAACTAGCATACTCGCCCGTCTTACAGACGGGTTTTTTATAGGTAAATATGCCGATGCGTAGAATTATAATCCGTTACATAGCATACCCGGTCTAGCGGTGCTGAGGTCTTTAAAAACTACAGCAACAAATTTTCTTTATTTTATTATTATTACGGCGGCAATGTGAATCTCAAGATTTTCATGACTGCGTTCTTTTCTATAGTTTTATTGACCAAATAATTGAACCGACAGTAAATGGGGGAACCTGCGGCCATCCAATTACTGAGGGTTCAATTATTTGGTCAATAAAACCATAGCCATGAAAATCTTAATCAGCTTCACAAATATTGACACAATGTGAAGCTCAAGATTTTCATGGCTGCGTTCTTTTCCATAGTTTTATCGGGGTGCTGGGGCCTTCGGGCCCAGTAATTGGTGGGGGAAGGGAGCTGGTCACACATATATTTTCGTTCATTACTCGTCAGCCCCATCCACCATACGAAGTTTTGTCGAAATCGGTTCAGAAACGTGAAAGTTTTTTCTGCGGACAAACGGACAAACAGACAGACAGACACAATTTCCTTGAATTATAGTACTAACTAGCAAAAATACCCGTCCCACAGGCGGAATATTCTCTAAGCAAGTTAGAGTTTAATATTTACAATTAGCTCACGAATCACTTAAATTTTAAATGCAACTTCACAGATTTTACTTGAAGGTCACGAAGCAATTAAATTTTAAATACAACTTGTCACATTTTTTTTTATCATGGCTTCCAATGCGTAGCTAAAAGTTTTGATGGCTACATTCTTTTCTAAATTACAAGGCCCTACGGGTTCATTTAGCTAGACCGCGGTGCTGAGGTCTTTGAAAACTGTAGCGACAAATTTTCTTTTTTCTTTTCTTTAGTTTTATTGATCAAATAATTGAACCGAAAGTAATTGAAGGGCCTGTGGCCCCCCAATTACTGAGGGTTCAATTATTTGGTCATTAAAACTATAGTCATGAAAATCTTAAGCTTCACAAATCTTGACACAATGTGAAGCTCAAGTTTTTCATGGCTGAGTTCTTTTCTATATTTTTATCACGGTGCTGGGGCTTCAGGCACAGTAATTGGTTGAGGGTGGAGAGGGCTGGTCACACATATACTTTCGTTCATTACTCATCACCCCCATCCACCATACGAAGTTTGGTCGAAATCGGTTTAGAAACGTAAAAGTTTTTCCTGCGGACAGACCGACAGACAGACAGACAGGCAGACAGACAAACGCAAATTTTCCGTGAATTATAGTACTACTTAGCAAAAATACCCGTCCTACGTGCGCGATATTCTCTAAGCAAGTTAGAGTTTAACATTAGCTCACGAATCACTTAAATATTAAATGCAGCTTCACAGATTTTACTTGAAGGTCACGAAGCAATTAAATTTTAAATACAATTTGTCACTTTTTTTTTTAATTATCATGGCTTCCAATGCATAGCTAAAATTTTTGATGGCTACATTCTTCTCTAAATTACAAGGCCCTACGGGTCTTTAAAGAAAACTGTAGGAACAAATTTTTATTTTTCTTTTCTATAGTTTTATTGACCAAATAATTGAACCGACAGTAATTGGAGGGCCTCTGCCTCCCCCAAATTACTGAGGGTTCAATTATTTGGTCAATAAAACTATAGTCATGAAAATCTTAAGCTTCACAAATCTTGACACAATGTGAAGCTCAAGTTTTTCATGGCTGAGTTCTATTCTATGGTTTTATCGCGGTGCTGCGGTTTCAGGCAGAGTAATTGTTTTGGGGGGGTAGGGCTGGTCACACATATATTTTCGTTCATTACTCATCACCCCTATCCACCATACAAAGTTTTGTCGAAATCGGTTTAGAAACGTAAAAGTTTTTTCTGCGCACAAACTGACAGACAGACAGACAGACAAACACAATTTCCTTGAATTATAGTACTAACTAACAAAAATAAACCGTCAAATGGGTGGAATATTCTCTAAGCAAGTTAGAGTTTAATATTTACAATTAGCTCACGAATCACTTAAATTTTAAATGCAACTTCACAGATTTTACTTGAAGGTCACGAAGCAATTAAATTTTAAATACAACTTGTCATTTTTTTTTATTATCATGGCTTCCAAAGCGTAGCTAAAAGTTTTGATGGCTACATTCTTTTCTAAATTACAAGTCCCTACGGGTCCATTTAGCTAGACCGGGGTGCTGGGGTCTTTGAAAACTGTAGCGACAAATTTTCTTTTTTCTTTTCTTTAGTTTTATTGATCAAATAATTGAACCGAAAGTAATTGAAGGGCCTGTGGCCCCCCAATTACTGAGGGTTCAATTATTTGGTCATTAAAACTATAGTCATGAAATCTAATCTTAAGCTTCACAAATCTTGACACAATGTGAAGCTCAAGTTTTTCATGGCTGAGTTCTTTTCTATATTTTTATCACGGTGCTGGGGCTTTCAGGCACAGTAATTGGTTGAGGGTGGAGAGGGCTGGTCACACATATACTTTCGTTCATTACTCATCACCCCCATCCACCATACGAAGTTTGGTCGAAATCGGTTTAGAAACGTAAAGTTTTTCCTGCGGACAGACCGACAGACAGACAGACAGGCAGACAGACAAACGCAAATTTTCCGTGAATTATAGTACTACTTAGCAAAAATACCCGTCCTACGTGCGCGATATTCTCTAAGCAAGTTAGAGTTTAACATTAGCTCACGAATCACTTAATATTAAATGCAGCTTCACAGATTTTACTTGAAGGTCACGAAGCAATTAAATTTTAAATACAATTTGTCACTTTTTTTTTTTAATTATCATGGCTTCCAATGCATAGCTAAAATTTTTGATGGCTACATTCTTCTCTAAATTACAAGGCCCTACGGTCTTTAAAGAAAACTGTAGGAACAATTTTTATTTTTTTTTCTATAGTTTTATTGACCAAATAATTGAACCGACAGTAATTGGAGGGCCTCTGCCTCCCCCAAATTACTGAGGGTTCAATTATTTGGTCAATAAAACTATAGTCATGAAAATCTTAAGCTTCACAAATCTTGACACAATGTGAAGCTCAAGTTTTTCATGGCTGAGTTCTATTCTATGGTTTTATCGCGGTGCTGCGGTTTCAGGCAGAGTAATTGTTTTGGGGGGGTAGGGCTGGTCACACATATATTTTCGTTCATTACTCATCACCCCTATCCACCATACAAAGTTTTGACGAAATCGGTTTAGAAACGTAAAAGTTTTTTTCTGCGCACAAACTGACAGACAGACAGACAGACAAACACAATTTCCTTGAATATAGTACTAACTAACAAAAATAAACCGTCAAATGGGTGGAATATTCTCTAAGCAAGTTAGAGTTTAATATTTACAATTAGCTCACGAATCACTTAAATTTTAAATGCAACTTCACAGATTTTACTTGAAGGTCACGAAGCAATTAAATTTTAAATACAACTTGTCATTTTTTTTTATTATCATGGCTTCCAAAGCGTAGCTAAAAGTTTTGATGGCTACATTCTTTTCTAAATTACAAGTCCCTACGGGTCCATTTAGCTAGACCGGGGTGCTGGGGTCTTTGAAAACTGTAGCGACAAATTTTCTTTTTTCTTTTCTTTAGTTTTATTGATCAAATAATTGAACCAACAGTAATTGGAGGGCCTGTGCCCCCCCCCCCCCCAATTACTGAGGGTTCAATTATTTGATCAATAAAAGTATAGTCATGAAAATCTTAAGCTTCACAAATCTTGACACAATGTGAAGCTCAAGTTTTTCATGGCTGAGTTCTTTTCTATATTTTTATCACGGTGCTGGGGCTTCAGGCACAGTAATTGGTTGAGGGTGAAGAGGGCTGGTCACACATATATTTTCGTTCATTACTCATCACTCCCATCCACCATACGAAGTTTGGTCGAAGTCGGTTCAGAAACGTAAAAGTTTTTTCTGCGGAGAGACAGACAGACAGACAGACGAACAGGCAAATTTTCCGTGAATTATAGTACTACCTAACAAAAATACCCGTCCTACGGGCGCGATATTCTCTAAGCAAGTTAGAGTTTAACATTAGCTCACGAATCACTTAAATATTAAATGTAGCTTCACAGATTTTACTTGAAGGTCATGAAGCAATTAAATTTTAAATACAATTTGTCACTTTTTTTTTTATTATCATGGCTTCCAATGCATAGCTAAAATTTTTTATGGCTACATTCTTTTCTAAATTACAAGGCCCTACGGGTCCATTTAGCTAGACCGCGGTGCTGCGGTCTTTAAAGAAAACTTTAGCAACAAATTTTCATTTTTCTTTTCTATAGTTTTATTGACCAAATAATTGAACCGACAGTAAATGGGGGAACCTGCGGCAATCCAATTACTGAAGGTTCAATTATTTGGTCAATAAAACCATAGTCATGAAAATCTTAATCAGCTTCACAAATATTGACACAATGTGAAGAACAAGATTTTCATGGCTGAGTTCTTTTCTATAGTTTTAGCGGGGTGCTGGGGCCTTCGGGCCCAGTAATTGGTGGTGGAAGGGAGCTGGTCACACATACATTTTCGTTCATTACTCGTCAGCCCCATCCACCATACGAAGTTTTGTCGAAATCGGTTCAGAAACGTAAAGGTTTTTTCTGCGGACAAACGGACAGACAGACAGAAAGCCAGACAGACAGACAGACAAAATTTCCTTGAATTACAGTACTAACTGGCAAAAATAAACCGTCCCACGGGCGGAATATTCTCTAAGCAAGTTAGAGTTTAATATTTACAATTAGCTCACGAATCACTTAAATTTTAAATGCAACTTCACAGATTTTACTTGAAGGTCACGAAGCAATTAAATTTTAAATACAATTTGTCACATTTTTTTTTAATTATCATGGCTTCCAATGCATAGCTAAAATTTTTGATGGCTACATTCTTTTCTAAATTACAAGGCCCTACGGGTCTTTAAAGAAAACTGTAGCAACAAATTTTCATTTTTCTTTTCTAGTTTTATTGACCAAATAATTGAACCGACAGTAATAGGAGGCCCTGTGCCTCCCCCAAATTACTGAGGGTTCAATTATTTGGTCAATAAAACTATAGTCATGAAAATCTTAAGCTTCACAAATCTTGACACAATGTGAAGCTCAAATTTTTCATGGCTGAGTTCTATTCTATGTTTTATCGCGGTGCTGGGGTTTCAGGCAGGATAATTGTTTTGGGGGGGAGGGCTGGTCACATATATATTTTCGTTCATTACTCATTACCCCCATCCACCATACGAAGTTTTGTCGAAATCGGTTCAGAAACGTAAAAGTTTTTTCTGCGGACAAACGGACAGACAGACAGACAGACACAATTTCCTTGAATTATAGTACAAACTAGCAAAAATAAACCGTCCCACGGGCGGAATATTCTCTAAGCAAGTTAGAGTTTAATATTTACAATTAGCTCTCGAATCACTTAAATTTTAAATGCAACTTCACAGATTTTACTTGAAGGTCACGAAGCTATTAAATTTTAAATACAACTTGTCATATTTTTTTTTATTATCATGGCTTCCAATGCGTAGCTAAAAGTTTTGATGGCTACATTCTTTTCTAAATTACAAGGCCCTACGGGTCCATTTAGCTAGACCGCGGTGCTGGGGTTTTTAAAGAAAACTGTAGCAACAAATTTTCATTTTTCTTTTCTATAGTTTTATTGACCAAATAAGTGAACCGACAGTAAATGGGGGAACCTGCGGCCATCCAATTACTGAGGGTTCAATTATTTGGTCAATAAAACCATAGTCATGAAAATCTTAATCAGCTTCACAAATATTGACACAATGTGAAGCTCAAGATTTTCATGGCTGCGTTCTTTTCCATAGTTTTATCGGGGTGCTGGGGCCTTCGGGCCCAGTAATTGGTGGGGGAAGGGAGCTGGTCACACATATATTTTCGTTCATTACTCGTCAGCCCCATCCACCATACGAAGTTTTGTCGAAATCGGTTCAGAAACGTAAAAGTTTTTCTGCGGACAAACGGACAAACAGACAGACAGACACAATTTCCTTGAATTATAGTACTAACTAGCAAAAATACCCGTCCCACGGGCGGAATATTCTCTAAGCAAGTTAGAGTTTAATATTTACAATTAGCTCACGAATCACTTAAATTTTAAATGCAACTTCACAGATTTTACTTGAAGGTCACGAAGCAATTAAATTTTAAATACAACTTGTCACATTTTTTTTTATCATGGCTTCCAATGCGTAGCTAAAAGTTTTGATGGCTACATTCTTTTCTAAATTACAAGGCCCTACGGTTCATTTAGCTAGACCGCGGTGCTGGGGTCTTTGAAAACTGTAGCGACAAATTTTCTTTTTTCTTTTCTTTAGTTTTATTGATCAAATAATTGAACTGAAAGTAATTGAAGGGCCTGTGGCCCCCCAATTACTGAGGGTTCAATTATTTGGTCATTAAAACTATAGTCATGAAAATCTTAAGCTTCACAAATCTTGACACAATGTGAAGCTCAAGTTTTTCATGGCTGAGTTCTTTTCTATATTTTTATCACGGTGCTGGGGCTTCAGGCACAGTAATTGGTTGAGGGTGGAGAGGGCTGGTCACACATATACTTTCGTTCATTACTCATCACCCCCATCCACCATACGAAGTTTGGTCGAAATCGGTTTAGAAACGTAAAAGTTTTTCCTGCGGACAGACCGACAGACAGACAGACAGGCAGACAGACAAAAGGCAAATTTTCCGTGAATTATAGTACTACTTAGCAAAAATACCCGTCCTACGTGCGCGATATTCTCTAAGCAAGTTAGAGTTTAACATTAGCTCACGAATCACTTAAATATTAAATGCAGCTTCACAGATTTTACTTGAAGGTCACGAAGCAATTAAATTTTAAATACAATTTGTCACTTTTTTCTTAATTATCATGGCTTCCAATGCATAGCTAAAATTTTTGATGGCTACATTCTTTTCTAAATTACAAGGCCCTACGGGTCTTTAAAGAAAACTGTAGCAACAAATTTTCATTTTTCTTTTCTATAGTTTTATTGACCAAATAATTGGACCGACAGTAATTGGAGGGCCTGTGCTTCCCCCAAATTACTGAGGGTTCAATTATTTGGTCAATAAAACTATAGTCATGAAAATCTTAAGCTTCACAAATCTTGACACAATGTGAAGCTCAAGTTTTTCATGGCTGAGTTCTATTCTATGGTTTTATCGCGGTGGTGGGGTTTCAGGCAGGGTAATTGTTTTGGGGGGGGTAGGGCTGGTCACACATATATTTTCGTTCATTACTCATCACCCCAATCCACCATACAAAGTTTTGTCGAAATCGGTTTAGAAACGTAAAAGTTTTTTCTGCGCACAAACTGACAGACAGACACAGACAGACAGACAGACAAACACAATTTCCTTGAATTATAGTACTAACTAACAAAAATAAACCGTCAAACGGGCGGAATATTCTCTAAGCAAGTTAGAGTTTAATATTTACAATTAGCTCACGAATCACTTAAATTTTAAATGCAACTTCACAGATTTTACTTGAAGGTCACGAAGCAATTAAATTTTAAATACAACTTGTCACATTTTTTTTTATTATCATGGCTTCCAATGCGAAGCTAAAAGTTTTGATGGCTACATTCTTTTCTAAATTACAAGGCCCTACGGGTCCATTTAGCTAGACCGCGGTGCTGGGGTCTTTGAAAACTGTAGCGACAAATTTTCTTTTTTCTTTTCTTTAGTTTTATTGATCAAATAGTAATTGGAGGGCCTGTGGCCCACCCCCCCAATTACTGAGGGTTCAATTATTTGGTCAATAAAACTATAGTCATGAAAATCTTAAGCTTCACAAATCTTGACACAATGTGAAGCTCAAGTTTTTCATGGCTGAGTTCTTTTCTATATTTTTATCACGGTGCTGGGGCTTCAGGCACAGTAATTGGTTGAGGGTGAAGAGAGCTGGTCACACATATATTTTCGTTCATTACTCATCACCCCCATCCACCATACGAAGTTTGGTCGAAGTCGGTTCAGAAACGTAAAAGTTTTTTCTGCGGAGAGACAGACAGACAGACAGACAAACAGGCAAATTTTCCGTGAATTATAGTACTACCTAACAAAAAATACCCGTCCTACGGGCGCGATATTCTCTAAGCAAGTTAGAGTTTAACATTAGCTCACGAATCACTTAAATATTAAATGCAGCTTCACAGATTTTACTTGAAGTCATGAAGCAATTAAATTTTAAATACAATTTGTCACTTTTTTTTTTTATTATCATGGCTTCCAATGCATAGCTAAAAATTTTTATGGCTACATTCTTTTCTAAATTACAAGGCCCTACGGGTCCATTTAGCTAGACCGCGGTGCTGGGGTCTTTAATTTTCTATAGTTTTATTGACCAAATAATTGAACCGACAGTAAATGGGGGAACCTGCGGCAATCCAATTACTGAGGGTTCAATTATTTGGTCAATAAAACCATAGTCATGAAAATCTTAATCAGCTTCACAAATATTGACACAATGTGAAGCACAAGATTTTCATGGCTGAGTTCTTTTCTATAGTTTTAGCGGGGTGCTGGGGCCTTCGGGCCCAGTAATTGGTGGTGGAAGGGAGCTGGTCACACATACATTTTCGTTCATTACTCGTCAGCCCCATCCACCATACGAAGTTTTGTCGAAATCGGTTCAGAAACGTAAACGTTTTTTCTGCGGACAAACGGACAGACAGACAGAAAGACAGACAGACAGACAGACACAATTACCTTGAATTATAGTACTAACTAGCAAAAATAAACCGTCCCCCGGGCGGAATATTCTCTAAGCAAGTTAGAGTTTAATATTTACAATTAGCTCACGAATCACTTAAATTTTAAATGCAACTTCACAGATTTTAATTGAAGTTCAAGAAGCAATTAAATTTTAAATACAACTTGTCACATTTTTTTTTATTATCATGGTTTCCAATGCGTAGCTAAAAGTTTTGATGGCTACATTCTTTTCTAAATTACAAGGCCCTACGGGTCCATTTAGCTAGACCGCTAGACAAATTTTCTTTTTTCTTTTCTTTAGTTTTATTGATCAAATAATTGAACCAACAGTAATTGGAGGGCCTGTGGCCCCCCCCCCCCCAATTACTGAGGATTCAATTATTTGGTCAATAAAACTATAGTCATGAAAATCTTTAGCTTCACAAATCTTGACACAATGTGAAGCTCAAGTTTTTCATGGCTGAGTTCTATTCTATGGTTTTATCGCGGTGCTGGGGTTTCAGGCAGGGTAATTGTTTTGGGGGGGTAGGGCTGGTCACACATATATTTTCGTTCATTACTCATCACCCCCATCCACCATACGAAGTTTGGTCGAAATCGGTTCAGAAACGTAAAAGTTTTTTCTGCGGACAGACAGACAGACAGACAAACAGGCAAATTTTCTGTGAATTATAGTACTACCTAACAAAAATACCCGTCCTACGGGCGGGATATTCTCTAAGCAAGTTAGAGTTTAACATTAACTCACGAATCACTTAAATATTAAATGCAGCTTCACAGATTTTACTTGAAGGTCAGGAAGCAATTAAATTTTAAATACAATTTGTCACATTTTTTTTTAATTATCATGGCTTCCAATGCATAGCTAAAATTTTTGATGGCTACATTCTTTTCTAAATTACAAGGCCCTACGGGTCTTTAAAGAAAACTGTAACAACAAATTTTCATTTTTCTTTTCTATAGTTTTATTGACCAAATAATTGAACCGACAGTAATAGGAGGGCCTGTGCCTCCCCCAAATTACTGAGGGTTCAATTGTTTGGTCAATAAAACTATAGTCATGAAAATCTTAAGCTTCACAAATCTTGACAATGTGAAGCTCAAGTTTTTCATGGCTGAGTTCTATTCTATGGTTTTATCGCGGTGCTGGGGTTTCAGGCAGGGTAATTGTTTTGGGGGGGAGGGCTGGTCACACATTACTCATCACCCCCATCCACCATACGAAGTTTTGTCGAAATCGGTTCAGAAACGTAAAAGTTTTTTCTGCGGACAAACGGACAGACAGACAGACAGACACAATTTCCTTGAATTATAGTACAAACTAGCAAAAATAAACCGTCCCACGGGCGGAATATTCTCTAAGCAAGTTAGAGTTTAATATTTACAATTAGCTCTCGAATCACTTAAGTTTTAAATGCAACTTCACAGATTTTACTTGAAGGTCACGAAGCAATTAAATTTTAAATACAACTTGTCATTTTTTTTTATTATCATGGCTTCCAATGCGTAGCTAAAAGTTTTGATGGCTACATTCTTTTCTAAATTACAAGGCCCTACGGGTCCATTTAGCTAGACCGCGGTGCTGGGGTCTTTGAAAACTGTAGCGACAAATTTTCTTTTTTCTTTTCTTTAGTTTTATTGATCAAATAATTGAACCAACAGTAATTGGAGGGCCTGTGGCCCACCCCCCCAATTACTGAGGGTTCAATTATTTGGTCAATAAAACTATAGTCATGAAAATCTTAAGCTTCACAAATCTTGACACAATGTGAAGCTCAAGTTTTTCATGGCTGAGTTCTTTTCTATATTTTTATCACGGTGCTGGGGCTTCAGGCACAGTAATTGGTTGAGGGTGAAGAGGGCTGGTCACACATATATTTTCGTTCATTACTCATCACTCCCATCCACCATACGAAGTTTGGTCGAAGTCGGTTCAGAAACGTAAAAGTTTTTTCTGACTGCGGAGACAGACAGACAGACAGACAGACAGACAGACAGACAAACAGGCAAATTTTCCGTGAATTATAGTACTACCTAGTAAAAATACCCGTCCTACGGGCGGGATATTCTCTAAGCAAGTTAGAGTTTAACATTAGCTCACGAATCACTTAAATATTAAATGCAGCTTCACAGATTTTACTTGAATGTCATGAAGCAATTAAATTTTAAATACAATTTGTCACTTTTTTTTTTTAATTATCATGGCTTCCAATGCATAGCTAAAATTTTTGATGGCTACATTCTTTTCTAAATTACAAGGCCCTACGGGTCCATTTAGCTAGACCGCGGTGCTGGGGTCTTTAAAGAAAACTGTAGCAACAAATTTTCTTTTTTCTTTTCTATAGTTTTATTGACCAAACAATTGAACCGACAGTAATTGGAGGGCCTGTGCCCCCCCCCCCCAAATTACTGAAGGTTCAATTATTTGGTCAATAAAACTATAGTCATGAAAATCTTAAGCTTCACAAATCTTGACACAATGTGAAGCTCAAGTTTTTCATGGCTGAGTTCTATTCTATAGTTTTATCGCGGTGCTGGGGTTTCAGGGACAGTAATTGTTTTGGTTGGGAGCGCTGGTCACACATATATTTTCGTTCATTACTCATCACCCCCATCCACCATTCGAAGTTTGGTCGAAATTCGTTCAGAAACGTAAAAGTTTTTTCTGCGGACAGGCGGACAGACAGACAGACACATTTTCGGTGAATTATAGTAGTAATTATTCTATTGAAGGTTGAAACTTGAGGTTTCTATATTGACCTTTTCACAAACTGTTTTAAATAATATATGTATATATTACTGAATATTAAATATTGCATGAAATATCTGAATTATTCTTTCCTTTATAACTTGTAAAAAAGCTTACACACAGACACACACACACACCCACACAAAAGAACGGGCTTCAGAGCCTCATAGGTCTTTTTCACGTTAACAAAGAGTGCAAAAGGAACTCGAGTTTTTATCTAACTGAAGAAGGAGCGCTGGTCTATTTTTGGATGGAAAGAATTTAAATTTTAGCATTTCTATGAAAAAGATCTATAGTAAATTTACTTGACACCCGAAGTGTTTTAATAGGAAACCAAGAAATGACTTGAAATGATTTTGTAAAACTAACATTTAAGTATGTTCTAAAGCCTATAAGCTGTGTCTTGTCAGTTCACACTCGCATTATAAGGAGTAAGTTTTACAGAAAAAGATTTTTAACAAAAAATTTTAAACCAGTTTGCTAATTTAACATTTACTTAAACTCACGAGGAACTTAGATTTTCAATTCAGGTTTACAAATTTTACCCAATGATTTCAGATGTGCACTCAAAATTTTGATGGCTGCGATATTTTTTTTTATTTATTGTCAGCCTGAGTTTTCTGAGGATTTTACGCGTGGTCTTGTAATTAATGCGTAGAATTTGGGATCTCGATGATCCGTCATGCTGGCGAAGACTTGGAGAAATTGGTAAAATTTTATTTTGCCCCTTCAGCTAAACCAAAAGGCAGCCCACCCAAAGTTTACATGTTAAAGTAGTCCCATAACATTTCTACAAAATTTATCATACACTTTCCGGAGATGCGAAAAACCAGTTGACCAACAAATTTACAAAAAGTCCACAACCAGCAAAATTTTGAGCTTTCATCCGAAGTGAGATTGCATTTAAAAATCTAAGTGACTGATGTACGATCATGCACCGACACCTCGCACCATTAATTAAGGTAACACCAGAGAGACATTATAACCAAATACTCCATTCCATACCACGCCCCACAGACATCACACAATACAGAAAACACATACACACACACCTAACCCACAAAGCACTGACACGACACGAACACAACACAACATCACTAGTGCGCTGAACCTCTGGTCCACTCCGGAGAGGGCGATCGGTTACCTGCATGCCGCCGGCTTGCTCGATCAGGGTGAGCTGATCGGCTAAACAACAACAACAACAACAACATGTAAATGTTAGGCCAACACTGGCTTAAATTTTAAAATTTTACTTACGTACAATTTTACATACGTACAATTTTACATACGTACATACACAAATTATCTAAAAACCCATTTCCAATTCTTCAAGGAGTGGACACAACGCTTGAACTCGGGCCTGAAAACACTCAAACTAGTTACGCACAAAGATATATAGGGATCACCACGGGGAATAAAATGCCACCCCAATCCCAGGGATCCAGTGTTAGTTTTCATGTTACATACCTCAAAAACGCTTCCATTCCTTTCTGTTTTCTGTTAACGCTGTTGTCAAAGTTTTATCAACCCCACATTTGCGCAATCATTTACGAAATACATCTTCCATTTTTGTACGTGGTGTTCATCTACTTCTCACTCCTACACACTCATTATCATACACCTTTCTTATAATTCTGTCATCATTCATGACCATACCAACGAATTCTATTTTACCGTTTTCACATCCAGCAACTTTTTCACCCCACACCTTTCCCGAACATCCCCATTTTTCACACGGTCAATCCGTTTTACACCAATTATACATTTTAAATTAGTCATCTCAATCGTTCTCACTTTTAGCAATGAACAATCATGCCAAACAAGTGTTTCACATCCATACATCAGTGTTGGCACCAGTATAATTTCACGTAAACCTTTTACTGCTTTTACACTCAAGTACTTTCTTCTTAAAGTCTTAAAAACTCCATTGTGTGTACTATAGAACGAAGAGTAAAAATGGACTAAATGTACTTTAAATATAAAGTATTTAAATAGTACACTTGGTAGGCGAAGATGCACTGAAGGTAAAGTTTTTTAATTAATATTTTTTCAAACAGCTTTGAATCGTCAAGTTTTTTTTTATCGCCATTGCTATTCAATCCAGGGAAGCCATGCTTTCCAATCATTCTAGGTTTAGGAGTAACTCCCATTTTCCCATACAGATTCCATTACGGTAACTCTATACGCATTCCCCATGGCTTCAGCCGCTTCACTTAGCCCATTTCTGAAATCATCCTTCTCTTCCACACATCTATCACCACATGGCACATATGTTACAATTACCATACTTTCAATCTTTTAAACGTAAACTTAGCATATAGACATTTGTCTTTAACCCATTTACATTCCTCCATATTTTCATGCTACTCATCTTTCACTAGCGAAGCAATTTTTTACATAATTAAGGTCAGCGTGGACTGACTAGATACATGTACTGTAGAAGGAAGCTGAACATTTCGCTAAACAAATTTTTCCCAGCTTTCTAGTAATTTTACTATACATGTTTCGCTAGGCATCTTGTTTTACAGCTGACTACACATATAAATGTTTGGCGAAACATGTAATAAAGTTGAATGTAGATATAGTTTAGTAAAACATGTATTAAAATGTAGAGCAAACTGCTTGTTTTACAGCTGAATATAGATATAGACAAGCAGTAGCTCGTTATCGCTCGCGACCGTTGTACAACTTGGCCCTCCGGGCGGGTAGCACTGTAATCCAGCTACAAAATTTTAAAAAACGCCATTACCCCCATTACCCCCACACCTCTCCCCTTACCCTACTCCTCTCCCCATTACCCCACTCCCCCAGTTACCCCACCCTTCCCCACTACCCCGGGGCGGGTAGAACTGTGACATATACTGCTACCCGCCCGGAGGGCGGGTAGCAGTATATGTCACACAATGTGAAGCTCAAGATTTTCACGGCTGCGTTCTTTTCTGTAGTTTTATCGCGGTGCTGGGGCCTTCGGACCCAGTAATTGTGACCTAGGACCGGGAAACTTGACAGAGCACATCGGCAGCTCATGGGCTATCAGTTGGTGGTGGTTGCAGAATTTTCCGATGTGCCGTTTAGTCTGTGCACGGTTCCAAAGAAAGCGGACAGACACACACACACACACATTTTAGCTCAATACTATATAGGATGTTTAGCGAAACATGTAATAGTACAATGTAGAGCAAAGTTACTAGAAAGTTAGAACAAATTTGTGTTCAGCGAAATGTTTACCTTTCTTTTAGAGCAGTGGTTGCCAACCTTTTCTAGCTCAAGGCACCCGAATTCCATCTGGTCTTCTTTCGCGACACCCCGGAAGAGGATCTTGGTCCCCACTTTTCAATATTCATCTCGCACCCTCTCCCCCAACACCACTTAACTTCAAACTGTAACTTCAATACGGTTTCCTTACGGACGTTTATACCGTTTAGAGTGTATAGGTTTTGGTATCAATTTAGCGGGAACCGTATCTGAAAACAGACATTTTGAAATTTAGATTCTCACTGATTTGTAATAATCACCCGAATTGTTGATATAATTTGTGGACTTTTACAAGACTAGTAGAGAAAAGATACAAAGGACACAAAGGACGGCTATTGTGTAGAATGCATATATACAGGGCGTCCCCAAAAAATGTATACACACTTTAACAGCTGATAGCTCAATTGATGTTTCTTTCTTTCCAAGTTAAACCCATTAGAATTAATAATGGCAGTCAGACTAAGCTTTAAACAAAGGAAATTCATTCTAAAATGCTACTGGAAGTGTGAAAACGCAGTTGAAGTGCAAAGACAGTTTAGGAGGGAGTTTCAAACAGATCCACCAACGCGACTTACCATCACTCGAATTAGAGATAAGTTTGAAGCCGATGGAACTGTTCAGAATGTCCACAAGAAGCGTTCCGGAAGACCACGGACGTCGACAAGCCCCACAAAGCAAGAAAGAGTACTGGAAACGTATCACCAAAGTCCAAGAAAATCTGTGCGGCAAGCGAGTCGTGAGGTAGGAATTTCAGAATCGTCTGTCCAACGCATTTTGAAGCGCTGTCAATGGAAAAGTTACATTCCAAGATTAGTCCATGCTATTAATGAAGATGATGATCCGGACCGAAGAGTGGAGTATTGCGAGTGGTACTTGGCACGATGTGGATGTGGATTGGACGAAGGGGTTTCGTAGAATACCCTCCGCGTTCACCAGACCTCACACCACTAAACTTTTTTTTATGGGGATACTTAAAAGACAAAGTCTACGCTATAAAACCTGCAACAGTCGCTGAATTGAGAGCAGCCATTGAACGAGAATGCACACAAATACCAAACGAAATGTTTCGTGATGTTTGCGATTCCATTGCTTCGCGTTATCAGCAGTGCCTGGACCAGAACGGACGTCAGTTTGAAAACAGGCGTTGACAAAACAATTAAATAATGTCTGTAGATTCTATTACATTTTGAAAATGAAATGTATTTTAATAAACACTGCCTTTATAAGTATTTAAAGTGTGTATACATGTTTTTGGGACGCCCTGTAGATCTAGATTTTTTTTTTTTTTTATCATAAATAATGAAACGTACAAATAACGAATTTGAGCGGAAAAAAATCTTTTAAATTGTGAACGTCAACCTTTTATGAATTTATCATTTTATTCTGTTTAATGTCATTTTTTATTATGAACATCCCATCTATACCTCAAACGCGCAGCTTGACTTCTGAATTTGGAAGGACAAGGAAATTATCGCTGGAATGAGGGGCTATACCACCCTTATAATATGAATATTGCTAATGTAATAAATGTAATGAACTTATGGATCGGTATGTTGTAATTTATTATTACATCTAGTTTTAAAAAGTATCTTATTTTTACAATTTCTTTTTAACATTTGTTATTACAATCTTACGATTATCATTTCTAATTTGACATCGGATTTTTTTTGTGAGGGGAGAGACAAATTAGAATTTTAGAGGGGTGCAGCTGCTTTCCTAGGGGCCCCCCTTGGCTATGCCACTGGTATATCTTCATATTGTAATGCCTTCTTACTGTAGAAGAATAAACAATATTTGTTTTCTGTTTGGTTGGTGTTAGTGAAAAAGAAACTTAATTACTAGTTTCGAGTTTTCCAAATTCTCTTAAGATTTTGTTGGTTTAAAAAATAAATAAATAAAGTATGAACAAGTTTGGGTGCTATTTTCCTTTTTATTATATTAATAAAATTAATCTATTGTATATCTATTGTATACATTAATTAACAGGTGAATTTATGCAAATTTTCTGAACTCGGAGTTAACGTGTTTAAACACACCACACATACACACACAGATATATATATATATATATATTATATATATATATATTATATATATATATATATATATATATAATAATATATATATATATATATATATAGGAAAAGGAAAAACAATACCGTCCGAATGCTTTCATGTGCATTTAACAATTTAACTGCCCATTATATATATATATATATATATAAAGCATAGAATTTTTTTTGTTTTTGGAAACTGATCTGGCCCACCCCTGAATTTGGTTAAAACATCTGAGAAATATCATAAATTCACGTAAAAACTTATTCCTCTCAAACAACACTTAGAGGTCGCTACCAGGGTTTGAAGTTTAGTGTCTACAATGTACACGCCATATACCTACATAAAATGCCAAAGTTTCTGAATACAGTATATATTTTTTTAATTTTCTATATAAATTCTTAACAGGACATTTATCTCCATCACTTATGAAGTCAATCAACATGTAATTTATTGATATTCCATACCTGATTTGGCAAGATGCATGAAACATAAATCAGATGAGGAAAATAGAAAGCAGGAGGAAAGTTGCTGCACTTTAGAAATATCTAGTTGCAGTGATGAAGACACTGGTGAACTTTTTACAACATTCAGATAGTTCATTCAGAACTGGCCACATACACAGCACGAAAGAAATACAGGCCAAAAAATATCATGAACCGAGACTTAGCTGCCGCACTTGATCGAACAAAAGTTAGTGATCATAATGCTACATATCTTCTTGCTGCTCCTACAAAGAGTTTGGGGTGTGACGGTAGTGACATTGTTTGCAATTGTTCATCAATTCGTCGTGAAAGGATGAAATACCGAAAAGAAATATCAGAAGACCTAAAAGAGGAATTCAAACCAACAGAGCTTTTAATAGTGCATTGGGATGGGAAGATGCTGTGTGATATTACAGGAAAAAATATTGCTGAACGTCTTCCACTTCTTGTGTCTGGAGAAGGTGTTGATCAATTGCTTGCTGTGTCAAAAATTCCAACAGGGATTGGAGATAGCATTTCGGCAGCTGTGAAGAACACAGTTGATGAGTGGGGCGTTACAAAAAAAGTGAAAGGAATGTGTTTTGACACAACCAGATCAAACACAGGAATCAGAAATGGTGATTGTATTCTTCTGGAGCAGAGAAGCTTAACAAAGATTTATTATATTTTGGGTGTCGTCATCATATCCATGAGAGTGTTCTTGAGGCTGTTTTTACCACCTGTATGGAGCCATCGAGTGGTTCTGAAATTCTCATATTCAGTAAGTTCCAGGGTAATTGGCAGTTAATTGCTAAGGAGAACTATATGAGTGCAGTCACTGATGAAGTCACAAAAAGGAAGTTCAGGATATCTCTGATGAAATAACTGCTTTTGCAGAGGACCAAATCCTAAATTTTTAGTGTCGAGATGACTACCGAGAACTTTTGGAGCTCACAATAATATTCTTGGGCTGTGTATCTTTACGTGGCACCCATATTAGGGCCCCTAGTGCACTGCATAGAGTACAGTGGATGGCAAAGGTTATTTATTCACTCAAGGTTTGGATGCATTGACACCAGTTCAAGATCACATGCAAAGAGTAGTTTGGATTGAGGAATATATGCTTATTTGTTGTCCGCCTTAATGTAAAAGCCTGGTTTCTGGCTCCTTCAGCCACAACTGCTCCAGCACAAGAGCTTCATTTCCTGAAGCAATTAGATGCATACAAAATATACAATGAAGAAATTTCAAGGGTTGCAGTTAAGAGGTTTTTGGGTCATCCCTGGTACATAAGCGAGGAGCTAGTTGCTTTGGCTTTCTTCGATCAGACTTTGTATGTAGACAGGAAGCGGATGATGGTCATGGCCATGAAAGAGAACAGTACAGAGGAAGATCCCAGTAAGAGAGCGATCGCAGATCCTGCTGTAATCCAAAGCAAGAATCTTGAGGATTTTATTACTACTAATACCAAACGCTTTTTTGAAATCACTGGACTATCATGCACTTTTCTCACTAAAGACCCAAATAGCTGGAAAGATGACTCAGAGTATCACAATGCAATGAACATTGTGAAGCAAATAAAGGTCGCCAATGATAATTCAGAACGTGGGGTTGCACTGATGACTGATTATACAACCAATTACACACCCGCGATGAAGAACAGACGCAATACTTTCTGCAAGTCGTGTCAAATCATCGACGTCAATTTTCTGACTGTAAAAAGAAGACACATTTTGACTGGGAAATCAGTGATATTACTATCTAACCCTCTTTTCTTATACTATTGTTAAACATTTGTTTTATTGCTTTTCAGTGGGAACAGTGTTTCATGTTGGCTGAAGTTGTAACTGCCAATTGAATAGAATTTAATTTTAAATGTGTTTTAAAATGAATTATTTCAGCAATCATTTATGTTTTGTTTCTTCAAAATATTTTTGTCTAAAACATTTACTCTGCTTTTAAATGAATACTTAAATAATACAAGTTAAAAAAAAGATGTTTTCTGTTAAAAAATCCAGCAAAGGTGTACTTTGGTTAAAGACAAAGATATGAAATATATGATAAATGTATATGTACCAGTAGAAAATATAGTAAAAATTCAAACCATGGTACCAACCTCTAAATATATCACTAATCAACAGCCAAAATGTATCTTCGATGAAACCATCATTTCTTTAGTAATTCGACGTCGCTGAATCCGAAAATGACCTTCATTTTGCATGATTGGTTCGCGTTTAGAAGATACACGGGTGCCCTGTTTTCATTATTTCCCAATTGAAATGAATATATCATTGAAGCATAACATATGGCAACACTGTAGAATGTGCTCGTTTGGCAACCTCGTTGTCTGGCGCCATCTTGAGTACATCGTAGATCCCTTTAGCTCAGTTCTAGAGTGACGCTTGTTGTGGGGACACGTTATTTCACATTTTGACATAGTGCTTTTGTAGTGTTTCCTCGTAATTTGCACTTGTGGTTAGTTCATGACATATAGAGTGTAGTGCGTGTTAAAGCGTAATCTTGCGACCAGTTTCTCATTGACGTTATAAGCAAAATGCCACGTAAATGCGTTAATGACTCAAATAACTTTTGCTATATTTGCGGCAAAGTAACATTAAAATCGCAAAAGAAGACGTTAACACCTGCCATCAAGAAAGCGTACCACCTTTATTTTAAGTGCAAATTAGGAGATCAGGACAAAACGTGGGCGCCGCATATATGCTGCATTACATGTGCAACTACATTACTTGAGTGGTACAATGGGAAACCGAGGTCAATGGGCTTCGGCATCCCCGTCGTGTGGAGGGAACAAAGTAACCACGTGGATGACTGTTTATTCTGCATGGTTCCGCCATTACGTGGAATTAGTAAGAAGAAAAAATGGACCCTCAAGTATCCTAATGTTCCATCCGCCATTCGACCTGTGCCCCATAACGAAGACATACCTGTGCCCAATCCTCCTACCTCCTCAGACACCCTCGATTTGGATGACGAAGAGCATCCTGTAACGAGTACAGATGAAGACATTGCACATCCCACAACATCACAAGATACCGACTTTGTGCCCAGTGAACTGTCTACAGAACCGCATAAAATCACCCAACACGAACTGAATGACCTCATCAGAGATTTGGACTTACCGAAGTCTAAGGCAGAATTGCTCGCCTCACGCCTTCAACAGTGGCATCTTCTTCATGATGATGTCCAAATATCCATGTACCGCACTAGGCAATCCACGTTGGACACTTTCTTCATTAAACATGGTGACTTCGTGGTGTGTACAGATGTTGTTGGTTTAATGAATGCTCTAAATATAACATACAGAGATGACGAATGGAGGTTGTTCATTGATGCCTCTAAGCTAAGCCTTAAGGCTGTACTACTTCATAACAAAAACGAAAAAGCTGCCATTCCAATTGGATATTCTGTCCACATGAAGGAGACATGAAAATATGCAATATCTGCTTCACCACATAAACTACAACGCTCACAAATGGAGCATATGTGGTGATTTGAAAGTGGTCGGCATGTTACTTGGTCTCCAGCAGGGTTACACGAAGTACTGCTGCTTCCTTTGCGAGTGGACAGCCGTGCTAGGTCACAGCATTATGAAAGGAAGGAATGGCCTCTAAGAGAACGTTTAGTGCCAGGTGTGAAAAACGTTTCGTGCGAGCCATTAGTAGAGCCAAGCAAAATACTTCTACCACCGTTACATATTAAGTTAGGGCTTATGAAAAATTTTGTGAAGGCACTCAATAAGGATGGAAAGGCATTTAAGTATCTTTTCCAGAAGTTCCCTCGACTCAGTGAGGCAAAAATCAAGGAAGGCATATTTGTTGGTCCTCATATACGAAATCTGATGAAAGATGAACATTTCGAGACACTTTTGGAGGGCGCAGAAAAAGAAGCTTGGGTCTCGTTGAAGTCAGTGTCGCAAAATTTCCTTGGAAACAACAGAGCTCCAAATGCAGATGAATTGGTGGATAATATGTTGAAGGCGTACCAAAGAATGGGATGTAACATGTCTCTAAAAATTCATTTCCTCCATTCCCATTTCGACTTTTTCCCGGCAAACCTTGGTGAAGTAAATAACGAACATGGGGAACGTTTTCATCAGCAGATTTCAGCTCTTGAGAAACGTTACCAGGGCAAGTGGAATTCATCTATGCTGGCTGATTTCTGCTGGTCAGTAATAAGAGACATTACACAGTCAAAGTACAAGAAACAGGCCAAGAGGAAACGACATTGAAGTGAGTGTGCTCCTTAAAATACATATATGTTGTGGGATAAATTTTTACCAGTACTTACACAATAATTACCATGATATCTTAAAAACGCGAACTAATTAAACAATTTCACTATCATTTTCAAATTCAGCATGCAAAAATACATAAGAATCGGCTACTTTCATTAAAGATACAAAAAATTCCTTAAAATTTGTTGACCAGTGATATCATCTAAATTTGACGAAATTTTCCACGAATAATTTTTTTGACAATGTTAACATATTTACAGAGTGGCCCGATTAAATTTCAAAAAAAGAAAATTTTGGGGACCACCCTAATATATATATATATATATATATACAGTATATATATATCAGTGTTCTTTTGCTTCCTTTTGCGAGGCTGTCTTTTGACTGTTTCTGTGAAGCCCAAATTCTATTTATGATTACAACCTTCGGCAGTGTAACATACAACACTTAATTACTGTATATATAAATACCAAATTACATTAAATTATATTAATTTAACATTAAATTTATATCATAAATACTAAATTAAATTATACCTAACGATAGTAGGAATAATATGACATTTTGTTTTGAGAAATCTTAACTCATTTTTAGTAATGAATATTAGAAACAGTGTGTATATTTATATAAAAGTATTTTTCATATATCAGTCTTTTAGTAACAACTGTTATTATTGTTGGTGGAAGATAATTAAACAGGTAAACTGTACTATAATATAAGATGTAAAATATGAATGTATTATTATTTTATAGAATTTAAGTTTTGTAGCAGGAAAATTTCAAAATTTTCATCATAGGTACCGGGTGTCCGAGAATTATCTGTACAATTTTTGGCTGTTATTAAAAGTCAACCATGAAGTGTAGAAATTCCAGTGTTGTCCCATTTTACAGAGAAACACATTAAGTCTTTGCTGATAACAAGTTTTGACAAGTTTTTTCTTTTTTGTACGCGGGTGACAGACATTGATGATTTAAAAGCAAGAATCACAGCTGCGATTGAGCGAATTGATGTGGATATGCTGCAGCGTACATGGCAACATTTGGATTGTCGATTGGATGTTTTGCGAATCACTGATGGTGCACATATCGAATGTTTGTAACAACGTTACTTTAATAAAAGAAACTTTTGAAAATACAGATTCTAAATAATCTTGTTTAAGAATTTTACCTGTGTTATCAAGAATTTTATTAAAAGATGAAATTGTACAGATAATTTTCGGACACACTGGGATTTCTAAAAAACTTGTCAAAACTTGGTATCAGAAAAAACTTAATGAGATTCTCTGTAAAATGGGACAACACTGGAATTTCTACACTTCATGGTTGACTTTTAATAACAGCCAAAAATTGTACAGATAATTCTCGGACACCCGGTATATTTTAATTCTAAATTTTTTTCAAGATATGTAGCACACACCACACACACACACACACACACACACACACACACACACATATATATAATATATATATATATATATATATATATATATATATGCACCTTGCAACCTTACAAGTGTTCCGTGCGTCGGTCTCTCTTACCACAAAGGTGAGGCTGGTGGCCCCACCTATTGACCTGACTTGATGCAGGACAGAGTTGCTCTACTGAGCTTTCCACCTTACATAGCCGGGTGTCATTCGGGATCGTCCTGAGCTAGATGTCTAGTTTTCTTTTGAAGACTTCAACTTTGACATCAGTGGTGTTTCTAATGTCTTTGAGTTGCTGGTTAAATAGTCTTGGCCCTCTAACAACAAGGCTACTTTCTTTCAGAGTTGAGGATGTCTTTTGTCTAGCCTTTAGTTTGGAAACACTACACATTCTACCTTTCCTATTTTTCGATGTTTTTTGGGTGGTTTTGGAGTCCAAATATAAACTCTCTTATTTTTCATACGTATATTATGATGTATCTATCCCTCTTCTTCTTCCCAGTAACCGAGTTCTTTGCAATCATCGATCTTGGTCGTGAAATTTCTTTGAATTTCTTCTAGTTTATTGATTCTTTCTTATATATATATATATATATATATATATATATATATATATATATATATATATATATATATATATGGCGCTTTTTTATACATCGACATTTTAAAAGGTTTGTATTTTTTATTAACTGGAGTAAAAGCATAAAATTTTTAGTGTACTTTCTCTGCACATGAAGAATTAGTCCCTTCGAACAAAACATGCTCCATCCGATGTCCTCTCACCTCATTAACTCTGGACACGAACAGCAAAATTTTGCAGTACTCTTGGACAGAGTATCTGTTCAAATCCGAGAAATTTCTTGTTCAATTTTTGCTTCCGCCCGAAATGTTCATTCTGACGAAGGTCAAGCTTGTTGCTCCATCTTAGAACCTACAGTTTAACGTGGAATCCGAACCGCCGCCTGACGCCACCGGAAATCGAACCCGGATCGATGGATTCGTAGTCAACGATTGTAATCCTCACAATTTATTTTTTAAAATAAAAAATTAATTTCACTGCAAATTCATTTAATTTTAGATACTAATTCTTAAAATGAAGTCTACTATATATATATATATATATATATGCATATAACTGCAATGACCGCGCAGTATATAAATGAATAGAACGACATAAGTGTTAAGGAACGTTTCTGCACACGAGGAGGAGAGATAACGAATAATGAAAAATGAGGCGAACCGCCCGGGAATCGAACCCAGGGCCTTCCAATTGCCGGTCGGACGCTCTACCATTATGCTACGGACCTCACTCAATCACAAATCGAAATTCTCCCACATAGGGCAGAAACCAATACCCTGAGAGGGCACCCTCGCAAATCGTGAATATGCGCATATAACTGCAATGACCGCGCAGTATATAAATGAATAGAAACGACAAGTGTTAAGAACGTTTCTGCACACGAGGAGGAGAGATAACGAATAATGAAAAATGAGGCGAACCGCCCGGGAATCGAACCCAGGCCTTCCAATTGCCGGTCGGACGCTCTACCATTATGCCCTGGGTTCGATTCCCGGGCGGTTCGCCTCATTTTTCATTATTCGTTATCTCTCCTCCTCGTGTGCAGAAACGTTCCTTAACACTTATGTCGTTTCTATTCATATATATATATATATATATATATATATATATATATATATATATCGCTTAATTTTGCAGGCAAAATTACCGATATTGACGTCAATATACAATTATCATATAATAATATACAATACATATAATACAAATAATACATATAGTTTATAGGACTATAATACATATATTATACAATAATATATATAGTAATATATAATTATCATTTAATTTATATTATATATTATATTTCATTTATAGCATATTAATTTATATTTATATTTTAAAATTCTCCGACTGTGTTTACTTGTTACATTTTCAAAGATATATATATATATATATATGAAGAAAGAAACCACTCTTCAGATAGACTTAAATTATTTTTTATTTCTTTGACACCAATACAGTTTCGGCTCCTCGCTAGCCCTTGTCAATTGACAATGACCGCATAAACAGTGAACAGAGTTTATATATACACCCAGAAGTTAATTATCAGGGATTAGCTGACAACCTTCCCATCCTCTTACCAGGGGATAGTTAAGTGACCCTCCCGACCCAGCTTTGACCTCATGGATGTACTTGTGTTGCCTGAGGATTTTTGGATGGTAATGTTACAAAATTCTTAATTTTATTACATATAATTTTGTTAAAAGAGAATTGACCATCAGATACTGTAGATTAAAATTTTTTATAGAGCCTATAAGACTAGAGTCAACAATTCTACACTTAACATAATTATAGGATTTGAAAACAAAGTTGCAATTATTGAAATCTATTACATGGTTAAAGTCTCTGACATGAGAGAATACAGAACTTTTTTCATTCCCCATCCTCACATCTCTCTTAGGTTCATAAATTCTTTTACTGAGTTCCCTTCCAGTTTCTCGCACATATACATTATCAGGACATTCTTTACATTGGTAATATATATATATATATATATATATATAATATATATTATATATATGCACACACACCTGTGTCTTTTTTTTCGTCCTTAGGTTTGTTCCTTATTAACATGTCATTTATGCAGTTATTATATTTGAATGCCACATTAGTACTTATTCTCTGACAAGTTTTCTTAAGCCCTTTCAAGTTTTTGTTATAGGGAAGGACAATACTTTTCTTGTAATCCTTGTTTACAGTTGACCTACCAGTATAAAAGGATTTTCTGGTTGCTAAATGAGCGTTAAAAATGAACCATTTGGGATAATATAGATTTTTAAATATATTGTTGATTTTTTGTATCTCCTCATCAACATAAGAAGGGTGACAGATTCTATATGCTCTTAGGAACATTGAAGATACAACTAATTTTTTTACTTGGTCATCATGAAATGAAAAATAGTGAATTTGATTGGGGAAGGATATCCTAGGCAACAATGTTGTTTCAAAAATATCCATAAATAAATTGACCAAAATGGCGGAGTGGAGATTGTTGTCATACTTTTGTTTATAGAACATGTCATCAGCAATAAATACATTATCCTCGACACAGAGTTTCACTAATTCTATGAATTTCTTGACTGTTAGGTTTAGGTTAGGAAGAATTTCTTTCAAAAAATTGATGGTTTCGTCTACTGGGACATTTGTAAATAAAGGATTTACATCAAAACTGACAAACTGGTCATTAGGTAATTCTAACTTATTTAACTTATCACAAAAATCTTGATTTTTTTTTTTATGTGAGCAGGGAAAATACTACCTACAGCTGGAGACAAGTGTTTGGCAAGCCATTTAGACAATTTGTACGTAACTGAACCTACATTGGAGATGATAGGCCGAAGGGGACAACCTTCTTTATGAGTCTTAGGAAGGCCATACATATAGGGGAGAGACGAATTCATAGTTTTGGATTTTTGGATAATTCAGATTTTCCTAGAACCTTGGTAAAGCGTTTGTTGAATTGTTTCACTTTACTTTCTAATGGATTTTGGTTAATTTTTCATAAGTATTACTATCATTTAACAACTCATTTACTTTCTCACTGTAGCTGTGTTTGTTCAATATTACTGCTGGTTAGTTTTATCTGATTTTGTTATGACAATATAAACAGAAGTATGGCATGGCCATGGGTAATCCCCTCTCCCCTATTTTGGCCAATTTATTTATGGAGTTTTTTGAAACAAAATTGTTGCCTAGGATATCCTTCCCCAATCAAATTTGGTTAACATATGTGGATAAACATATTATCAGTATGGCCAGCTAATAAGAATTTTGATAACTTCTTTTCCAAACTCAGTAACTTTCATCATTCATTTAAGTTCAAATGTGAATGGGAAAGGAATAGAAGAATACCTTTTTTGGATGTTCTCATCAATAGAGAAAATGACAGCATAAAGTCGTCTGTTTATAGGAAGAAGACTAATTCAAACTCTTACATTCACTATTTTTCATTTCATGATGACCAAGTAAAAAAATTAGTTGCATCTTCAATGTTCCTAAGAGCATATAGAATCTGTCATCCTTCTTATGTTAATGAGGAGATACAAAAATCAACAATATATTTAAAGATCTGTATTATCCCAAATGGTTCATTTTAAAGCTCATCTAGCAGCCAGAAAATCCTTTTATACTGGTAGGTCAACTGTAAACAAGGATTACAAGAAAAGTATTGTCATTCCCTACAACAAAAACTTGAAAGGGCTTAAGAAAACATGTCGGAGAATAGGCACCAATTTGGCATTCAAATATAATAACTGCATAAATGACATGTTAATAAGGAACAAACCTAAGGACGAAAAAGACACAGGTGTGTGTGTGTGTGTGTGTGTATATATATTACCATGTAAAGAATGTCCTGATAATGTATATGTGGGAGAAACGGGAAGGGAACTCAGTAAAAGAATTTATGAACCTAATAGAGATGTGAGGGTGGGGAATGAAAGAAGTTCTGTATTCTCTCATGTCAGAGACTTTAACCATGTAATAGATTTCAATAATTGCAACTTTGTTTTCAAATCTAATAATTATGTTAAGCGTAGAATTGTTGACTCTAGTCTTATAGGCTCTATAAACAATTTTAATTTACAGTATCTGATGGTCAATTCTCTTTTAACAAAATTATATGTAATAAAATTAAGAATTTTGTAACATTACCATCCAAAAATCTCCAGGCAACATAAGTACATCCATGAGGTCAAAGTTGGGTCGGAAGGGTCACTTAACTATCCCCTGGTAAGAGGATGGGAAGGTTCAGTCAGCTAATCCCTGATAATTAACTTCCAGGTGTGTATATAAACTTGTTCTCTGTTTATACGGTCATTACCAATTGACAAGGGCTCGCGAGGAGCCGAAACTGTATTGGTGTTAAAAAAAACAAAAAAAAATTTAAGTCTTCCTGAAGTGATTTCCTTCTTCATACTTCTTCGCGACAGTGCGTTATTTTACATCACATATATATATATATATATATATATATATATATATTATATATATATATATATATATATAATATATGTTAAACACAGACCGTGCATGGAACAAGGAACTCTTCTGGAAAATTAAATCCACTGTAGTCCGAATAAGTAATGGTAAATGACAAATACCATAGTTTTTCTTTTTCATGATGCTAGCCCGACGTGGGCAACGGGTCACTCGCAAAGAGGTCCCATAAATATAGCTTCCCTCACCAGCAGATAGCTGGTGAGGGAAGCTATATTTATGGGATCTCTTTGCGAGAGACCCGTTGCCCACGTCGGGCTAACATCATGAAAAAGAAAAACTATGGTATTTGTCATTTACCATTACTTATTCGGACTATAGTGGATTTAATTTTCCCAGAAGAGTTCCTTGTTCCATGCACGGTCTGTGTTTAACATATAATTGTCTCAGGGAACCATTCTGAGTTTGTGTATATATATATATATATATTAGTGATGTAGGTCACATCCGCATCCGCATCCGCATCCGCACCCGCATCCGCACTTTGGACTGCGGATGTCATGCGGATGTGGACCGTTGAGATAAAACGTCATTAATAAGCTGAAATTATCAAATTCTACTATATTAATAGAACTAGTTCATTGTGCGCAAAAGTGATGCAAGCGACAAGACGAGAGGCTGTTCTTGTATGAAGTTACTCTCTTGCAACCTACTTAGATCCACGTTACAAAGCTAAGTTATTTTCACCTAGTACATTAGAACGAGTTAAATCATCACTTGGCAAAGCAGTTGAAGAGCTTCAATCTCTTGAATCTGTCGCTTCGCCATCCACCAAAAGAATAAAAGTTTCAGTGACAGAACCAACACCTTCAACAAGCAAATCTATCACAGAATCTGCCTCTCAGTTTCTTGAGTCAAGCAGCAATGACGAGACCTACGCGATGTCAAAAGATGTAGTAAAAATGATCGAGAGCTATCACCAAGAAAAACGCCTGGCTGCATGTGACAATCCTATTAGTGGTGGAAAAATACGCAGAATATCTATCCATACTTGAGTAAACTTGCAAGGAAACATTTAGCCTGTCCTCCAACAAACGTACCAAGCGAGAGATTATTTAGCAGTGCTGGATTAATTATGATGAAAAGAGAAACAGACTGGCAGCAGAAAAGGCAGAAAAATTAATGTTCCTTAAGCATAACCTTCCTATAATTAAGTTTGAACATTAAACGATGAACATCTTAGTTTACTTTATTTTAATTACTCATTTATAAATATGCCTAATAAAACTTTAAACTTAATATAAATAGTTATCAAGCTAATTAAAGATCTCTTTCTATAAGGTGGAGGTTGGGGAAAGAGGTCGGTGGGGTGCATTTGAGTTGGGTTCACGTCCCGCATCCTGGTAACACAATTATGGTTTCTAATTGTGGCTGAAAACTCAACAAAATATAACGAATTTATTTGCAGACGAATTCACTAATTGATTTCTATATTAGTTAGATGCTTGAGATTATTTTATATGTTCAGAGAAAAGTATAGCAATTATTGTACAATTAATCAATTATACTACATTATAGCTACAGCTCTCTCTATATAATAACTTATTATATACGTTAAACACAAACAAATCTTGAATATATCCTAAAAAATAACGAAAATGTAGACATCCGCATCCGCATCCGCGGATGTTGAAATCAAACTCCTCATCCGCATCCGCATCCGCGGATGTGAAAAAAATGACATCCGCTACATCACTAATATATATATAAAATATTTTATATATATATATATATTATATATAAAATATATATATATATATATAATATATATATATATATATATATATATATATATATATATACTGTATATATATATAATATTCTAAAATTTGTATCGTTTAATTTTTTGCTCAAAATTAAGCAATAATTGTCAAGTGACAGCGCAGTTTCTTAGTAAAAAGAGGAGTTTTTAAGGGTTTTTAAGTAAATATTATCATAATTAAGTTCTTCGTATGACAAATATTATTTAATAATAAACTGATTGTTAAAAAAACCATAGAAAAAACCCGTAAAAACACTGTAAATTTTAGTGGTACGAAAAACTGCGTAACTATTTTACATGCCTGAGACAGCCATGTTATTCCTATTGTAAAAATATATTTACATCATATTTCAAAAAGAAAAAATTACTGAATTATAGTTTTGTACTCGCGTTAGAATGAGAACTATATTTGCAGTACCTAAAAATTGTTATAGGCGTAAAACGTATTCTTACACAAATTGACAACACAGAAAAAAAAAATCTAAGTTTACGTTAAAATTTTTCGAAATTTCTAAATCGGTTGTGGGGGATTAAATTGGGACACAAAGCGTCATATTCCCTCCTGGTTGAAACCTTACATTCGCGTAGCGATAGGAATATCTATCTATCTACATGAACGCGATTCTACGGTGTGTTAGGTTAGCTTAAATGAGGTTAAATTAGGGTATACGTTAAGTTAGGTTAGGTTAGATTAAGTTAGTTTAGGTACATATATGAATATAACAACATATCGTAGATCGATAACGCAGAGAGAGAGGTTCAGTCGCCTGCAATTTTTCGGTCGCCAAAGCCGTCGGTTCTAAGGAATGTGCGGGAACGTTGCAAATGTCGGACGGACACACAAAACACTTGACTTTAACATCTATTCTGTTACTCGTCTCATGCATACCTAATGCAGGGGAATCACCGCATCATAATTGCACGATCATAAGATTATGATATATATATATATATATATATATATATGTGTGTGTGTGTGTGTTACAGGGAATCTACGTAACTAGGGATTTCATGAAATCCCTAAAATGTTCAGGGATTTCTTGTAAGGTTAAGTCGTAATATTTTCGTTAACCTCAACCTTACAGGAAATCCCTGAACATTTTAGGGATTTCATGAAATCCTTAGTTACACAGATTCCCTGTAATATATATATATATGTTCTGTACCTTTCAAAATTTCCAGTCTTCTGACGGTCAAGTCTCCTGCAGTTTTTATGGATTTTAGTAATCGTTTATACTATACAATCCTACATCTGCCCTTGAACAGAAATATAGGATGAATCAATCACACACACACACACACACACACACACACACACATATATATATATATATATATATATATATATATTACAATAAGACTGTGAAACTAGTGATTTCACTCAGGGACTTCAGGTTAGGTTAGTAACTTCTTGAAGTCCCTCAGTGAAACAGTAATTACACGAAATTACTGAGAATTTAAGAAGAGATTTCATGAAATCACTAGTTTCACAATCTTACTGTAACACATATACAGTATACTGTAAATAATAGCTCAACATACAGTATATTTCATTTAAGGTCAGTTACCCAGACGTCAGTGGGAACAAGCATAAAAACAACCCAGCATATCCAAACAATGGTTAGAAATTTCTATTTTTTCCATGTATTCAACGGCTTTTTTATCTTTTATATATGAATTTCAGGATATATTCGTAAAACCACAGTTTTAACCCTGTACAGATGAACATAATGATGATTGAGGAAGGCCAGGAACTGACACAGCGCTCAGGCCAAGTAATGCGGCCCATTACACTAACTCCTGTATTAGTAGTAGCATCATCGGGGTTCGAACCCCTGACCTCAGTGTCTTCAATTACGCCTATACGGAAACGATATTACCCATTGAGCTTTGGACAATGGTGAATGACGAGCGTGTACACACACACACACACACACACATATATATATATATATATAGAGGGGTTAGACAAATAATATGAACACCCGCCGATTTCACGGTTATCTTTACGGACTGCTCAGACACAAAGTAAACGGTCAAATGACTGGCAAACCTATTTAAATGCGTAACAGAGAGTGTATACGTCATGTTATAACCCTCACGTTGTTTTTACAGATCTGAGTGAATTATGAATTAGCAGTTATGAAAGACCTGTCAGACTTCCAAAGAGGGCAAATTGTCGGAGCGCGGATGGCTGGTGCATCGGTGACGAAAACCGCTCAGATGTTCAATGTATCCAGAAGAACTGTCTCTATGGTCATGTCTGCATACCAAAACCATGGAAAGACAAGCACCGACAAATGCAATAGTGGACGCAAGAAGAAGCTGTGTGATCGAGACCGCCGGGTGCTAAAGCGCATTGTGACAAAGAACCATAAGACCACAGCTCCAAAAGTGACTGCAGAGCTTAACCAGCATCTTGCAAGCCCGGTATCGACCAGAACTGTACGTCGCGAGCTCCATGGAGCATTTGGAGCTCTGTTGTTTCCAAGGAAATTTTGCGACACATCAACATTGAGCGGCGCAGAAAATGGTGTAATGACCATAAGAATTGGTCATTGGACCGGTGGAAGAATGTAGTCTACTCCGACGAATCCTCCTTTACGCTATTTCCATGTTCCGGTCGAGTTTACGTCTGGAGACAGCCTAAAGATGCTTATGACCCCGACTGCCTGACCCCAACCGTTAAGCATGGAGGCGGATCTGTGATGGTTTGGGCAGCAATATCGTGGAATACTCTTGGCCCAGCTGTAGTACTGCATGGTAGGGTTAACGCCCAGGTCTATCTGTCAATATTGGCTGACCAGGTCCATCCCATGGTCCAAACGCTGTTTCCCAATGGCGGCGCCGTCTTCCAGGATGATAATGCACCAATCCACACCGCTGGGGTCGTTAAAAACTGGTTTGAAGAGCATGTTAGTGAAGTAGAACGCTTGGATTGGCCTCCACAATCCCCGGATCTTAACATTATCGAGCATCTGTGGTGTCAGTTGGAGCAGCAGGTCAGAAGCCGATTCCCACCGCCGGCGTCTTTGGAGGAACTGGAGCAGGGTTTGCTCGAAGAATGGCTCAGGATTCCTCTAGCCACTGTCCAAAAGCTGTATGAATCAATTCCCCGACGCATTGCAGCTTTTATTGCCGCTTAAGGAGGACCAACTCCATATTAAGAATAAAAACCGCCATTTATCAAGGTATTCATATTATTTTGTCCAACCCCTGTATATATATAGATAGTTGTATGGTAATATCTTCTGATCTCTTGTATAACCTACGGTAAGCTAGTCTTAGAAACATCCGTATGATGATGATGATGATGAGGTTGTTCAACCTCCTACGCAACATCTACGGTCATATGATGAAGGGGACTTACAGCTTAACGTGGAATCCGAACCATGAGTCGCTATGCACTCTGGATGCGGAGGACGACCTCCCATCCAACTACCATCTGACCCAATGTCGCTTAACTTCCCTGATCAAGGGAAGTGGTGTTACGACATTGGCTACGACGTAGCCCACACATCCGTATAACTTAACCTAAAAGATTTTTAATTCAAACATATTTATTTATATATGGCGGTGGTGTACTATCTCTAAATACAGTAAGAATATACTGTATACTATGTACTATAGGAGCGTTTCCCAAACTTTGGTACGTGAGCTACTGTTTGGTGGTACGTGATTCTTTTGTTAACTTAAATAATAATTCAAATATATACTGTATTAAACAATAAATTATCCAACGAATTAAACATTATTGCTTACATGCTTTATTTCATCATTATACGGAGGGTACTTTAATTATGGCTGCCTGTAAAATAATGGTAATACACTGTATACTGAGTGTATAGGTCCACCCTGAAAACAACTTGAGGTTGATGGTGGTAGTACGGTAGGTAAGATTTTTACTTTGCTGTATAGGTATCGTATAGATAGTACAAAAGTAATTAAGTTTAAGAATTTTTGTACTATATCTTTCAAATTTTCAAATGTTTCGTCCGATGATTCCTCATTTCACCAAGGTCAAGCTTGTTGGTCTTCCTCTTTTTTTTCTGTACTACTTAGAACACATTTATTATTTCACTTCAAACAGGTTTTTCCTTTTAGTTCTTCTGTTGATATTTTGGGTATGAAATTGAAATTAACATAACTCTAACAAATTTTGTCATTTTCATCGAACTTGTTATGTCGAGTCAAATAAGCTGCGACCCATTAAGTATATACAAGGTGAGAGAAAAGTATTTAAGGATTTTATACATACAACTATTTAGTTAACAACATTATACAGATCATTGTTCAAATAATGAAGCAAATCAAACAAAAAGTCTATATGAATTTTATTCATACAAATATTTTGTTAAATTGTAATTTAATCTTCAAAGGGTTCTCCATCCGCTATAATACATTTGTGGATTCTCTCTGTCAAACTCTTCATTGTTCTTCTGAACACATCGAGTGGGATCCTTTTCAGTTATTTATCTCTTCTTCGGCCAAAGGCATTCACATATGGACAGATGAAATTAGGAGTGTAGAGTTTGTCACGCAAATAAGCCCAAAGTCAGAAATCTTATGGGGTTAAATCAGGTGATTTGGCTGGCCACTCGATGGGACTTCGCCACCCAAGCCAGCTTCCTTCAAGGTTCGTATCCAGAATCTCACGGGCAACTGCAGAGCTGTGGCGGATCCAGGGGGGGTTCGGGGGGTTCGATCGAACCCCCTGAACCAGAACCACTCTAAACCAGAAAGCCCCGCTCCTAAAGCTAACTGACTGAACATACAAGTTATTTTACAAACAACACTAAAAGCATGTAATATACCCACTCTAATAGACAGAGTTTATTTCCACAACAGTTTCGATGCCCATTGGCATCCTCTTCGGGTGGATACAGAAAAACGAATTCGTTTTTCTGTATCCACCCTGTATCCACTCTGTCTATTAGAGTGGGTTTTTATTATCATATTTTGACCTTCACGTAGAAAAAAGTGAAGTTTTTTGCATGTAATATACCCTTTTGTTTCATTTGTTTCAGATTGTTAGTCGACCTGTGTCTTACTTTAATACTCAAAAGTCTAAAAAGCAATATTCATTCATAGTATTTATTCATAGAATTTTCGGTTTACAATGTCAAGAAGAGTTAAAGAGCAACCAAGAATTGACCGATTTTTTGGTCCATCAAGTTTGGTCCATCCCACGTCAGTGGCAAGTTAGTAACTGTATTGTAAACTAAAACAATGACTTTAAAAACTACTTACAGTTATTGATCGCTTGCTCATATTAAATTCATTGTCTCTCGTTTTGACAGTGATGAAGAAGGACAATCTACTCCGACTGCAAAGAGGATTCGCAGTAGCGCTAGTGATACCATTTTTCTTGTTTTGATATACAGTATTTTACAGTTAAGACTAAAAACTAAAGTAAGCTAAATCTTATTTCATTTTCTTAATATAATTATAATAGCTCCGCATTTTGTTTTTATTGCAGGTATCCCTGCTTGCCATGCATCGGTACATGATATTGACGTTGGTGCCCTGTTGCGTCAGAAAATTCCTGTTAGATCTCTGCAACAAGCTGAAAAGTTCAATGTCATACCTAACCATTTTCAATCAGGAAAGGATTATTCTTTCCCCCAAAGTGTTTATGAATGGTTGTAATTAGTCTTTTCAAAGCTCTTGGCAGCAACGCTATCCTTGGCTGGTGTACAGCAAGGAATGCAATGGTGGTTTCTGTCTCCCATGCATTCAATTTGCTACACGAGAAAACCTTGGTGCTTTCGTGAACAGTCCATTTACACGGTGGACAAAAGTAAGTACGATGCGCGGTCAACACGAGAACGCCCTTTACCACGTAGATGCTATGGTCGCTTATGACAATTTCCTCGCCACAAGTCGAAATCCTGAAAAAAGTATCCAGGTGCAAATTGAAAGTCAACGTACCTACACAATGCACAAAAACAGAGAAGTTATCAAAAGTGTGACAAAAATTGTCCATCTTTGTGGCAAAAAGTGAATTGCCTTAAAAGGTCACAGAGATGACAGCACAGCCGCCCAAGACGCAAACAGGGCCAATTTTCTTGCCTTGCTGGAATTTCGTGTCGATGCTGGTAATGAAATCTTAAAAAAAACCATTTAGCAACATGCCGCGCCAATGCAAGATATTCCAGTAAATCAATTCAAAACCAAATTATTGGTCTAATTGGGGATCAAATTAGGGATTCGATCATCAAGGAGATAAAAGAAGCAAAGTTTTTTTCAGTTCTTTGCGATGAAGTGAAGGACGATGCAAATCTTGAACAATTATCGCTTGTTTTGAGGTTTGTTGACAAGAATTGTATTATTCGCGAAGAATTTCTAGATTTTAAAACCACTGAACGCAGCACTAGGCAAGTCATCTCTCAATTGATCCTAGGAAAACTGGAGCAGTGGGGTCTAGACATAGCAGACTGCCGTGGACAAGGGTATGATGGCGCTTCATACATGTCCAGCCAGGCCCGAGGGGTGCAACGCATAATAGTTCAGCAAAACCCCGAGGCAATAAATGTGCATTGCAATTCTCATGTCCTCAATCTCATCATCGTAAAAGCTTGTAGCCTACAATCTGTACGCAATATGGCAGGAACCATAACTAAGATTTCTAACTTTTTCAATTATTCTCCAAAGCGACAGAGGTGTCTGGCGAAAGTAATAAGCTTGGATCAGCCAGAATCTCAAAAATCAAAGATCCGAGACCTTTGCCGCACTCGTTAGGTAGAACGCCATGAAGCATATGAAACATTTGTGCTCTCACTGCCAACAATTATTAAAACATTAGAAGTTATTAAAAATGAACCACAGTACCAGCAGTATAGTTCTGAAACACATTGGAACTGGGATAGAGAGACACTCTAAAAAGCATACAATTTCTATCACACGTGTTGTTCGTTTCAATTTCTTATTTCCTTGACTGTTGCCATGAAAACTTTGGCAATCATCAAGCCGTTAAGCATCAAGCTTCAGAAGAAATCAAACGACATCGTGAAGGCTTACAACATGATCTCGGACAACAGAAAGAGCTGAAGGAAGTGAGAGATAAAGCTGACGATGTGTTCAGGAGATGGTATTCGCAAGCTGCGCAGATCAGTTCTGATGTGGGTACTGAACCCAGTGTACCAAGGACAACTGCCGGACAACAGGACAGACGAAATACTCCTCATGCCACACCTGAAGAATATTATCGTCGTACTCTATTTCTTCCTTTTCTGGACCATATTATGCAGGAGATGTCTACAAGGTACGTTTGTAGAACACCAACTTCTAAATTCTAAAAATCTAACAGTTTTCCGTAACACGGTGACAACGCCAACCGGTCTGGATCCGCCCCCTGCATTCTCCACCTAATTAATGAACTCTTTTTGTTATAGATTCTGTCCCACTCAGAAAATGGCTGTTCAGTTACTTGGTCTTGTTCCCAGAGTCACCGTTGAGCCAGCAACAGACATTACTGAGATTTCTGTGATGTACAAGTCAGACCTTCCCAGCCCTGGGACTCTTGACATCGAATATATGCGATGGAGGAGAAAGTGGCAGTCAGAGAACGCCAAACCAGATTCGCTTCAACCTGAATTAAAGGTAGATTATAATTCTTCGTATGCTCATCTTGGGTGACAATTCTTCGTATGCTCCAATTATTTATTTAATATTTAGTGTAAAAGTTTCTAGCTTAATTGTAACTTTATCATTTTATCATTTTTTATTTCCAGGCTTGCGATGCTGATATATTCCCAAACATCAACTGCTTGTTGCGAATTGTTTGCACCATACCCGTCACTTTTGCTGACAATGAACGTGCCAACAGTACCTTGAAACTTGTGAAGGGGTACCTTCGGACGGTACTAGGGCAATTGCGTCCTGGTCAAGTGCGTCCCGGACAAATGCGTCCCGGTCATTGGCGTCCCTGGGCAATTGCGTCCCGGACAATTGCGTCCCGGACAATTGCGCACTTCTCCAACTAATATATGAAGTTATTTATTAGAGAAGTGAATAGAAAGTTAGTATCGGAATTTCAAATATACTTTCCATTTTAACCTATTAAACTTGTTATATGTTCATAAGTTCTGCTCGAAACTGTTCTCTAAAACTTTATCCATCATCAGCAACATCATTATCAAATTTTATGGGTTACGTCCACTTAAGATAAAGTTAGTTTCGTTAGTTTTAACGAAAATATCACAACTTAACCTAACCATTCGTCAAGGGCATACAGTTGACCTAACTGGGCATTCAATTAATCTAACCGGGCATTATATCCCATACAAAATTACAATAACAAACATACTCGTCCCTCGTCATTGGCGTCCCTGGACAATTGCGTACGTGAAGTCACAATGAACTTTCTATTCACTTCTCTAATAAATAAACTTCATATAGTAGTTGGGGAAGTGCGCAATTGTCCGGGACGCAATTGTCCGGGACGAAATAAAACCGGACGCAATTGTCCAGGGACGCCAATGACCGGGACGCACTTGACCAGGACGCAATTGTCCTGTCACCGTCAGGAATAATACAGTGTTGGTATGAATATTTGCTGATATTTGTGAGAGCTAGTATTCCCTGTGGGCCCACGTGTTTAAGGTGTATGTTAGATATGTTGTCTGGTCCAGTAGCCTTCGAATTCTTAATGTTTTTGATGATCTTAGTGGTCTGGTCTGTATTGAAGGGTGTAATGGTCGTATGGAGTCTGTAGGTTTTCTTGTGCCTGGCTGTGTCTGTCTGTCTGCGTGTTTCTGGTTGTTGTCTCTGTTTAAGTGACTTATCTTTGCGTAGTGATTAACTAGAATACTAGCTTGTTGTGTACATGTTGGGATATTATTTTGGCTGCGACAGATAGCTGCGTGTGAGGTGTGAATGCCGCTGTTAGAATGGGTAATGCTGTTTATAGTCTTGTCCACATATGTGGATACTTTGTAAGAGTGCCTGAAAATATAATAAAATAACAAAACCTTAGTTAAATCAGTTCATTTATATTAATAGCTTGCCAATTCAAAACCAAGAAGGTACTGCAAACATGAAAGGGTGAATTCCATCTCGAGTAAAAGGGGATATGGAAAGTCTCTACAGAGGAATCTCCCTATAGGCGAAATGAAGAATTTGAGGTCGGGAATTCGACTCCTTTCATGCTGGTAATAATAATAATCCAGGATTAGCGAAGTGGGCCGCATTAGTTGGCTTGAGCGCCATGCCAGTCTGTGGCCCTCCTCAATGATTACTATTATCCAGATGAATCACCTAAAGCCTTCATCTCTAGTTTGCGGAACTCCCTCTAAAAACTATCGTTATTTTAATCCAAACTGGTGTCAAATAAGGTCCGACCCATTGAGTAGTTAAGATTACTACATCATTTGCGTAGTTCCGAAGATAAGGAGACTGAAAAAAATTCCATATTTTCAAAATTATGAAAGTAGCGTAGTAACTTCATCTACAAGCCTAGCCCCAGTCAATGCTATGTCAGTAAAGATGGCATACAGCAATGAAGAAAAAGTGTATCTTGTCTTGTGAGCTATTTCTTATAATAATTGTGAAGAAAGTTTGCGTTTATTTCAACAAAAATATAATAAGCTACCCCAAATGCAACCACTTTTCGATACTGGAAACAAACTCTTGGAAAGAGGGAGCCTGGTAAAAGATCGTCCATGAAGCGGAAGGCCAGTAACGGTGATAGGAGAAAACAACAAAGAAAATGTCCTGACCAGTTTTTAAATCAATTCAACAACTTCAACGAGAAAAGTCGCAGACGAATTGGGTATTAGGGCGGCTCGTTTTTACACTTTTTTCGATATTTGATTGGGGGTAGTGCGGAAAAGTTGCGATTTGGAGAGAAAATAAAGTGTGTAAAATTTTTTTGATCTACGTCAATACCTTCCGGTGGCGGCGAGTCCTTAAAAATCGAAAAATAGGCCTAAAAAACATAAAAATTTTATATAATTTTATATAATTTTTATATAATGTTCATTGTTCAATGACTGCTATTAATTTATTCAAGCCTATAATAGTGTTCTCAGGGTTGTTTGCACAGAAATATACCGGAATTAACATTTGTATAACATCTTGTTAAAACTTGCTTTAAATCAATATTTTGGATATTTTAACGGCTAAGACGCCACCGGAAGTTATTAACAGATTGTGCTGAAATTTTTATTGTTTATTTTGTAAGTCTTTAAAACCATTTTCCAATCTACCCCGTTAGGCCTATTTTTCGATTTTTAAGGACTCGCCGCCACCGGAAGGTATTGACGTAGATCAAAAAAATTGTACACACTTTATTTTCTCTCCAAATCGCAACTTTTCCGCGCTACCCCCAATCAAATATCGAAAAAAGTGTAAAAACGACCAGCCCTATTGGGTATTTCCAAATTTTCAGTAGCAAAAATATTGAAATCACAGGAGTACCATGATTACAAACCCATTTACTCTCAGCTCATATACGACGATGATTCTGATAGACGGCTGCAGTTTGCTGAAACAATGAAAGAAAAGTTCAACAGTGATTCAGATTTCCTTCGAGAGATCAAATTTTCAGGTGAATGTCTTCGGTTTAGCAAGTAAAGGAAATAAACAACGTTCACTACTGTGCGAAAACAAAATCAGAAAATATGATTGGTAAACCGGTTAAAACGGCTACACCAACAGTTTGGGCGTGCATTGGGTATTCAGGACTCGTTTCCTTTGACATATCGAGAGATACGATGGATGGAAAACGCTATTGCTAGGTATTGAGAGACAAAGTTTGGCCACAGTTTACTGACGGCGTTGACAGGAATTGGCTTTGTTAACATGATAGAACTCCGCCACATTACTCTCCTGGGGCGGATCCAGGATTTGCTGGAGGGGAGTTCGGTGCGAGCGCCGAAGGCTTCTAGGGGGCTCCGAGAGTATGCTCCCCCGGAAAATTTTGAAAATTAAGGCTCTCAGAAACGCGTTTTTAAGCAATTTGCGGGATGTTTGTTCAAGTTTATTAGCTTTCACATCTAAGTTATGTACTGATTTGCAAGAAACTTATACAAGGAAAGACAAAATTCGTGATAAGTCTTAAAGAAACACTGTTTACGAAAATTTCACAATATCAAAACTAAATTTCTTTTGAAAATCATACTTTATCATTCTAGATTTGTTCATTAATATAATTGAAGTTATTATATTTCTTGACAAAGTTTTGTGTTGACTGAGATATTAGTTAATCTCCCGATTTTCAAAGACTGGATCAACGAGCGCCATTCGTCGAGGTTGCTGTTCAGCGAATCGTTGAACTACAGCTTCACAATCCACGGGCTTGTCGTAATGAATGCTCATCAACGCCAAGCCCGACAATCTCTCCATGAACATAGTAGTCCTAAGGGGTGACAGGACAATTGCGTCCTGGTCAAGTGCGTCCCGGACAAATGCGTCCCGGTCATTGGCGTCCCTGGACAATTGCGTCCAGTTTTATTTCGTCCCGGACAATTGCGTCCCGGACAATTGCGCACTTCCCCAACTACTATATGAAGTTTATTTATTAGAGAAGTGAATAGAAAGTTCATTGTGACTTCACGTACGCAATTGTCCAGGGACGCCAATGACGAGGGACGAGTATGTTTGTTATTGTAATTTTGTATGGGATATAATGCCCGGTTAGATTAATTGAATGCCCAGTTAGGTCAACTGTATGCCCTTGACGATTGGTTAGGTTAAGTTGTGATATTTTCGTTAAAACTAACGAAATTAATTTTATCTTAAGTGGACGTAACCCATAAAATTTGACAATGATGTTGCTGATGATGGATAAAGTTTTAGAGAACAGTTTCGAGCAGAACTTATGAACATATAACAAGTTTAATAGGTTAAAATGAAAAGTATATTTGAAATTCCGATACTAACTTTCTATTCACTTCTCTAATAAATAAACTTCATATATTTGTTGGAGAAGTGCGCAATTGTCCGGGACGCAATTGTCCGGGACGCAATTGTCCAGGGACGCCAATGACCGGGACGCATTTGTCCGGGACGTACTTGACCAGGACGCAATTGCCCTAGTACCATTCCTGACATATGGAAACAAGGGAAAATTATTACACTACTCAAACCAAACAAAATCCAACAGAACCAGCTTCCTATAGACCCATTACTTTACTATGCACACCTTCCAAAGTAACAGAAATACTAATCTTACAAATCACCAACCCACACATACCACTATCGCCTATTCAACATGGATTCAGACCTCACCATTCAACCACGACATTACTCACTAACCTCACGCAACACATCATGGATGACATCAACTCCAGACGACCAGCTCAACGTACACTATTAGCAACAATAGACATTAGTAAAGCATTTGATGCTATCCCACGCTTTCCTCTCATAAACAAAATACTCAACACAAACATGCACAATAACACTAAAAGATGGCTGAGCAACTATCTTTCAGGAAAATACTCACATGTCACATTTAATGGCAAGTCATCCAAAAACAAGCTTTTTCCGAACGGGGTCCCTCAAGGCTCTGGTCTCTCACCAACACTGTTCAACTCATACATGCATGACATTCCAACACCCATAGATAACAAGCTTACCTTATCATCATATGCAGATGACATCACTCTAACATCCACCCACAACAACATCGACACCGCTACAAATAACCTACAAACATACATAAACAGTATAAAAGACTGGCTCACACACAATAGACTGAAAGTAGCGCCCACAAAATCAACCATCACCTTGCTTACAAGCAATACAAAAGAACACCAGATAACTCCACAGCTTACACTAAACAACACCAACATTCCACACACTCACAGGACCAAAATACTTGGGGTCACATACAACATATCATTATCTTTTGCAAACCACATTCAGGACATTAAAAACAAATGTACGTCAAGACTTAACACGCTTAGGGTACTAACAGGCACAAACTTTGGACACCAGCAGGAAACAGCATCACTCATATACAAACAATATATTCGCTCAGTTATGGAATATGCTAGCCCATGCTGGGCACCCATTATCTCAAACACACACATAAACACCTTACAGACAATACAAAACAACGCACTTCGTATCATTACAGGATACACTCAAACAACACCAATAGAACACCTGCACACAGAAACAAAAATACTTTAAGTTAGGGAACATTTAGACATGAGGGAACACAATTCATGGCAGCAGCGACAACTAACCCACAACACAATCATGCCCCGACACCTCGCACCATTAAGGTAACACCAGAGAGACATTATAACCAAATACTCCATTCCATACCACGCCCCACAGACTTCACACAATACAGAAAACACATACAGACACACCTAACCCACAAAGCACTGACACGACTCGGTCCGAATGCGGTCCTAGGTGCGAAGCTGCCACCCAATAACAGGTCAGAGATCAGCCTGAGCAGATCGGATCGAGTTAACTTAGCACGATTCGGATGTGGACATCACCCCAACTTACGGACATATAAACACAGACTAGACAACTCCACAGACGACACCTGCCACCTGTGCCAGGACACACCACAAACAATTGAACACATTATGACAGACTGTACCGGCTCTAGCACAACAACGAACACAACACAACATCACTAGTGCGCTGAACCTCTGGTCCACTCCGGAGAGGGCGATCGGTTACCTGCGTGCCGCCGGCTTGCTCGATCAGGGTGGGCTGATCGGCTAAACAACAACAACGGACATTCTCGGAACAGTATGATAGTCCCAATGGAAAAAAAAATACTCGCCTCTATTGTCTTAATAGTGGATAAATTTATCCATATATGTGGACAAGAAGTACTTGTCGATATCGATATGATAAAGCCAATCAGTCAGATGTCAGATATTAATATGCAACAATGTGGCAGGCGTAAAATTGTCCACTTATGTGGACCAAATGCAATAAAGGGTTAAGTAACTGGATAGATTAGTTCAAGGTGATGTGTATCTTTATTCTCGGTGAACGCTATGGTTCTTTGACTGCATGAGTACATTCTCGAAACTAGCCAGTTACTTTATAAGAAATTAGTGTGAGAAAATTTCTAACCCAGTGGTTCCCAACCTAGGGGTGAATTACTCCACCGGGGTAATGACAACTATTTTGTGTGGTAATGACACGCGATCCAAAAGTTATAAAAAATAATATCTAATGATTGGGGTAATGGAGCAGGATTAGAATTTGGTTTTGGGTAACCATACAAAGTATATACTATGTACTATGTATAAAGTATGTACTAGTCGAGTAATTAAGATTAGTACATCAATTTAATAATTCCAAAACTAAGAGAAGTCCAAATAAATCTTAGCTTTACAATTGCCCAAGTTAAAATAATTCTCTACACTGTTCAGAAAGGACACAGATAAAGATTACTATATATTATGTTGTGACGATATAAGTAAATACTTTTGTTATTTAGATATCGCATACATATAGATATATTGACATATATGGTCAATTTACACCGAAAAGCTCTGTACTTAACTTGAACAAGGAAGTTGTTTGGATATCATAAATTAACAAAGTACTGTACTGTGTTCAAAATTATCAATCCCATTTTTATTAAAATAAATAAACGACGTTACTTGAAAATAAACTTGGTTTAGATTAAATACATAAGACTGCATTTACTTGGAATTGAGTTTGACTTTATGTGGCAAATTTGGACATGATTAATTCCAAGTAAATATAATCTCGTATGTGCTTAATATAAACCAAATTTCTTTTTTGAAGTAACATAATTTTTTTAGTTCATTTTAAACAAAACTGTACCTGATAATTATGAAGATAGTACAGTACTTTGTTAGTCTAAAATCCAAACAAATGGTTTGTTCGAATTAAATAGTTTTTGAATGTACAATTAATGGGTTAAATTTTTACATGCTTCGACACAATGTGCATGCTTGAATTATTATTTGTTATAAATGTTATATTAATGCGTATGGTTTCAATGGATCAGATGTAGAATTCTGTAATATATATATATATATATATATATATATATATATATAATATATATATATTGTATTATATATTATAACCGAGATTTGTTTTTGTTTTTTTTTCCCAAAATTTGGAACAAGCCAATTTTCGTTTTCGATCACCAGTGGGTCTATAAGAAATCAGACCTCATTTCCAATTAAAACTTATATTATCTTAAATTTTAACATAAAAATGTACAAAAACAACCCCGAAAAAATTTAAAATTTTAATACACAGACATTTTTAATTGAACATCCCCTATCCCCACCCCCCTCCCTCGAAAAATTGTAGAAAAAATATCTTGAAATGAAACCTGAAATATATTTCAAAAAACGTTTATTTTTCTCAATCAAAGATTGCATTTGAAATTAAATTTAGAAACCATAAATATTTGTAAGTGTTTAACAATCTTTGGCCGTGGTCATAATAATCACTGAAGAGGGCCAGAAACTGGCACAGCGCTCAGGTCAGACTAACGCGAACCATTGCGCTAACTCCTGTTGTAGTATTATCAATATCATCGGGGTTCGAACCCCGGTATCGGTGTCTTTAGTTCACTTATAGGGAAACAGTGTTACCCCTGATCTACAAACCTTAACTTAGCCATCGTTAGGGTCAGAATTTTAAACTTTATTTTTTATTTTTGTACAAACACAAGAAGCAACTTCAGTTGTACAAACGATTATTATTATTATTATTATTATTATTATATTATCATTATTATTATTATTATGATCATTATTATTATTATTATTATGAGGTAAGTACAAATGTATGGTTTACATTTTTAATTTCAACTATGATCTTTGATTATGGAAAATTAATGTTTTTTGAGATATTTTTCGGGTTCCATTTCGAGATCTTTTTCGTATTTTTTTTTTTTTGTTTTTTGTTGGTGGCAGCGTTCGATTTAAAGTATCTGTCTAAAGAAAATTTTTTAAGTTTTTGATATATTTTTTTTTCTTTGTACTTTATTCAGGCTAAAATTTAAGTTAATTCAGATTTTTTTTTAATTGCATTGTGGGAGGGGGGAGGGGGAGGGAGGTTCAAAATAAAAAAAAACATAGTAAATAAATAGAAACCAAAAACTTTTTAAACTATCTAAAAAATATAATTATATATATATATATATATATATATATATATATATATATATATATATATATATATCTATCTTGGTAACCTTTGTTTTACTTCCGCCCAAATTGTTCATTCTGAGGAAGATCAAACTTCTTGCCCAATCTTAGACCTACAGCTTAATGTAGAATCCGAACCACGACCCACTACAGGTGGTCAGAAATTACAATCCTCGCCCGAACTCGATTTCACGACCTCCTGATCAGCAACTCAGCATCTTAAGTACTAGGCTACCCAGGGTATCCATTTATGTATCAACCAATTTTTTTGTATGGAAGGACGAACAGCTGGGTGAGCTGAACACCGCCTGATATCGCCGGGAATCGAACCCGGGGACGGTGGATTTATAGTCAGCGATACTAACCATACTAACCACCACATACTGTATTGTATGTGGTAAGTATATAAAAGAAATAAATAAATGATGATAGTAATAAACCCCTGTGGGATTTATGAATAATAATAATAATACTAATAATAATAATAATAAATAATAATAATAATATTTTTAAAATTTCACATATCAGAACTGTCACTTTTCGAGATCTTGAATTTTGGCAGACATTTTGACGCTTTATAAATAATAAATGAGATTTCACACACACAAATTTATACGATTATAAATATGTTCAATTTCACACTAATTTCCAAACGATAGAAATTTTCGTACGAACGTTATAAATTTTATACAAATAACAAATTTACAATTAACTGCGGCCATAATTGTAATATTCTTCTATTTTTCTAAAAGGCTTTTAATTAATAACTTTTTATAAAGGCTTCCTTATTTCGCGATAAAACTGCCTCAAATTTGTCTCGCTGAGATGTCACACTGCGAGGAGTCACGGAAGGACGCATCTTGAATACACGAAATCAAAAGCAGCTTTGCCATATGTGAACTCGGGAAGCGAGAATGGTTATGGTGAATGACGTTTCGATGACGTGTCTATGACGTCATATGACGTATGATGACAATTTTTTAGGCCACGCCCACTTCGTTTGATGTCATAAACCACGCCTCCTCCGCAGCTCTGACGTTTTGAACGCCCCGCCCCTTCAGTATTGACGTCAGCACTTTTTAGTGCAGTAATGTGTTTCACATAAGTTTTAGCCTGGGAATTTAATTTATATTCTAATTATTAAGTTTTACAGATGATAAGGTATTTTTTTCCAAATTCATTTATTTATGTTACTATTAATATATATCAATATTTCTATACAGAACGTTAATCAAAAGTATTTTTAGACCTGAAATACTGTAAATTCCTATGACAATTGCCTTATATATATATATATATATATAATTATTTCCCATTGTGAATGTCATTCCCAATTCCATTCCTGGTCCGTAACTGAGAATGCACAAAGTGAGAAATCCCATTTAAGAGGGCTACTCGTACGTCAGTGTCGTAACACCGCTTCCCGTCGATCAGCGAAGTTAGGCGACATCGGAGGTGGATATATATATATATATATATATATATATATATATATATATATATATATATTTGGGAGACCTCCTTCGCGGCCAGATTATGTAGCGAACCAGATTATGTAGCCACCCTGGTTCGGATCCCACGTAAAGCTGCGGATCCCCGTCCGTTATATGACCTTAGATATTGCGAAGGAGGCTAAACAGCTCCATCATCACATCCATATTTGAGAAAAGAGTTTCTTCATCCGAGAAAGACTGTGATACCCATTTTGCCATTCGCGATAAAGGCGCCAAATGAGAAGATCTAATATTTCTTACCCGAACTGAAATTAACTTCGCGTAACCTAACATTAGAAAAACCTAACTTAACCTAACCTGGAACAAAGAGGGGAATCCGTGAATGAGAATGAGAACGTCCTGAAATGGGGAAAAGCTCAATTTGAGGATTCTCTCCTTTGAGATTCTCTCTTTTTTATATATAATATATATGTGTGTGTGTGTGTGTGTGTTGCAAACGAAACAGAAAATTGTTTTCAATTTACTATGATTTATTTCCTCTTTATTTCTGGTATTCCCTGAACAGTTCCTTGAAATAAAAGTCGAAAGTACTCGGAAGGATTATGTTTTTGATTGTCAGTTAAGTTAATGTTAAATTGTCTATACACACCTAACTCTGAACTCAATATAATATAGGCTATATATATATATATATATATATATATATATATATATATATATATATATATATATATATATATATATATATATATAGGGTGAGTCACGACGAAATGTCATAACTTCGGGAGCTTATAGCTGAGGTCATTCCCAGTCAAAAACATCATATGAACTTAGGTCCGATTCTTAACGGTTATGGAGCTATGGATGTTTGAATGTTTAAAAATAAGAATAAGCGAACAAATAGCTGCTAAAGTTTTTATTCATGAATTTACAATAACTGTTCAAAATGACTACCCTCGGCCTCAATACACATCGCGGCTCGTCTGTGAATCGCGCGTGTAGCTCGCATTAGTTCATTACGATTGTCCTTTATGGGGGCTGCAGCATCCAAAATGCGACGGAGCAATGCATCTCGCTCGTGTTTCCACTTTTCTCTGGTACACCAGCTCTTTCATGCGCCCCCACAGATAAAAATCTAGAGGGGTTAGGTCCGGAGACCTGGATGGCCAATTTTGTGCATCACCACGACCGATCCATCGACCAGGGAAGCGATCATCGAGATGCGTTCTCACTGCACGGCTAAAGTGGGGAGGAGCTCCGTCTTGTTGGAAGTACATACGCAATCGTGTTGCCAAAGGTACATCTTCTAACAGTGGCGGCAGTTCGTCCTGCAGAAATCGTAGATAAATGTCACCTGTAAGACCACCTTCGAAGATAAACGGACCAATCAGCTGACCGTAGAGAATACCACACCAGACGTTGACAGTGAACCGATGTTGAAAATTACTTTCCACAATGGCGTGACGATTCATTTCGGACCACACATGTGAATTGCGAGTGTTGTTGACACCGTCGCGGGTAAATTAAGCCCTATCACAGAACAAGACGTATCGATGCAATTGTCGATCGGCATTAAGCCAATTACAAAATTCCAGTCGTTGGGCACGATCCCCAGGTTGGAGGTGCTGAACGCGCTGTACGTGGTATGGATACATGCCTTCTTCGTGTAACGTTCTACTTACTCTCGTTTGAGGAACTCTAAGACGTGTGGAAATCCCTCGCGTACTAACATGAGGACTCCGCTGTACCATCTGAATAATGTTTTATTGTTCAGCCATCTTGTTGTACCGGACGCTCAGATAAAACAGTAACGCTAGGAAATGAACCGCTCTCTCGCAATCTCCGGAAAACGTTGCTAAACACTCGTCGATCTGGAATTCTTCGATTTGGAAAACATCGCTGGTATTCAGCGACAGCAGCAGTAGTATTTCCATCGCAAAATCCGTAAATATACACCGTATCGGCATATTCCGCATTTGAAAACGTAAAAGGCATACTGAACCCACAAAACATCAACTGCACGCTGTGAAACACAACACTCTACTGCGTAGTTAGTTCGGTTCAGGGTTGCCAAGTTAAAATTCAATTTTATAGCCAGAAATACTCTAACTTATAACCAAAATTAGCTAGATTTTCTTACCCAAATAGCTAGAAATATAGCTAGAAAAAATGCATTTTCTGAGAATTATTATAATAATAAATTAAAATATAAATTCATTTCAATGTAAAATAACTATTTATTTTAATCAAAAGAGAGCCAAAACTAATTTATCTTACCTTATCAAATTATTCTACATCAAAGATGGAAGTAGATGGGCCTGGCTCACAAATATTTTGGGTTTCTATTTCTGTTTTTTTATTACTATAAGCTGACATTGTTCCTATAGCTTCTAAAGTTTTATTAGGGAGCTCATAATTGCAGCAGCATTTATTGTGCCTTATTAGACCAAACTTTATAGACAAAATAGCATTGAGGAGCTTCAATTCATTCTATTTCTCAACTTTCATTTAGCATTATTCATGCTGCTAAAAAATTCTTTCAACTTCTGCATTGGAGTGAGGGAGTATCAAAGTTAAAATAGAACATTCTGAAAGTTCTTTAAAGGAGTTACAACCAGGAGCATCTTTATATTGATATACTTCACTCCAAAAAATTTCTGTATCAGTTTTGTTGGTCCAGTCAACCAAATGGCAATGCTTCCTTCAAGCCTAGCAGTTTCGTTGCACTTAGGCTTACAATATTGAATCAATGGCATAGTCTTGATAGGATTGGCACTAATATGTTTCTTTGCTTTCATATGCAAAACCAAATCTGAGTACTTTGCATTGATATCACATTTACAAAATTTGCAATGAGCCATACTGGGATTTCCTTTCACTGCAACTAACCATTTCTCAAAAGATTCATTTTTAAGCCACTCTTTTCGAAATTTTTGTTTATACTGTTTTTGTTTTGGCATTTTGAGGGGTTGAAAACATTCGTGGTTTAAAAGATTTAAAGAAAAAACCACTTCACTGAACAGTTCACACTTTCACTGCACAATGTACTGCGGCATCAGTTTCGCGGCATCTATATTCTATAAACCCTAAACGTTTATATTCGTTTTCAATCGTTCCTTCAGCATCGCTTCATGGAAAACGCAATAAAAAACGAACAAACTTACTCACTTCATTACAGGCACGTCATTCCTATTATCAGATTTTCAAGAATTCTAAGCTGGACAAAAAAAAATTAAAATTAGCTAGAATCCACTAAATTATTTTCAACCAGCTAGATTTATAGCTATCCGCTAGGTGACTATTTTTGCTAGCTAGATTATATTAAAATCCGCTAGATCTAGCTAGAAATTAGCTAAATTGGCGACCCTGGCTTCGGTTCGGTAAGTAACTGTCAATTCAGTTCAACGTCACGCATCCGTATGCTTGAAATTCAAACATCCATAGCTCCATAACCGTTAAGAATAGGACCTATGCTCATATGGAGTTTTTGACTGGGAATGACCTCAGCTATGAGCTCCCGAAGTTATGACATTTCGTCGTGACTCACCCTGTATATACTGCGTGTATATATAAATATAATGTGTGTGTGTGTGTGTGTGTGTGTGTGTGTGTGTGTGTGTGTGTGTGACTTACATGAATTAAGTCGAATTCGACTTATTTCCTTTCGATTTAATTCCAGTACATTATATTTAAATCCAGTATTCGTAATTTTTTAAAATCTAACTAATAACGTATACATCCAACCTAACCAATCATATACCTAATGGCTAGAAAAGAAGCCTAACCGGGCATTTAACTGTCGTTCGACCTAATTCCCGGATTATTCGACTTAATTCTAGTACGACCTTTTTCCAGTTCCAATTATTCAGTTCACTTTCACGCCATTTGATCTAATTCAACGTTCTCATATATATATATATATATATATATATATATATATATATATATAGAATATATATATATGAGACATTTTTTTAGGATTAATATCCTAGTCTCTTGGTTGAAATCCAAATTTAGATCCATTGAACTGATAACGTGTGGTTATAATTCTGATTTTACAGAAATTCAAAATCAAATAATGTAGATGTTGTTTTAAACTAAATAATTTTGATGCAAACAACTAATTCATATCCGATTAAGATCGCTAAATATCTCCCGTTTTGTTTCTAATTTGTTTTCTACGTCTCTGTATCCATATTGGATATGAATCTGTTCCGGATGCCAGGGTCCGTAACTCCTTCAGTAACACCGTTTCCCTGTAGACGAAGTGAAGGCACTGAGGTCGAAGGTTCGACTCCCGATGGTACCAGTAATAATAATCCAGGAGTTAAAGAAATAAGCCGCATTAGTTGGCTTGAGCACTGTGCCAGTTTCTGGCCCTCTTTACTGATTATTGCTCCTTTACGGATAAACAAAAAGCTTTTAAATTAGAACTATGCAACCCGTATTGCATGCAAATAAGATCTACATCTCTCTCTCTCTCTCTCTCTCTCTCTCTCTCTCTCTGTATATATATATATATATATATATATATATATATATATATATAAGGGGTTCCAAAAAACCTTAGCCCGCCCCCATTTGCAGCTTACATGTTTACTTATATCGAAATAGTTTTTAGTGATTATAAAAATATAAAATTCTTTATTTATTGCAGGTATTAAAATTACTCTAGCTGATAAAGTGATAATATAATGGCTTCTCAATTAATTGGTGATTCGGAGAGGCAACGTGTGATAGATCGCGTACGAGCAATAACATTTCGGGAAGCTCGTGATACTGGAGCCACCTTTATAACACGTTCATGGGTTGCCAAAAAGTTGCGAAGAAGTGAGGACTTCGTCAAAAGAAATTGGAATAAAACTTTGGATGAATGTGAAATGGATACAACCAAATCTGGGCACCCAAATTTGCCACTCTCTCAGGAAACAAAGGATCATTGAAAGCGGTACGCGTAAGCGGAAAAACAGCTGTGCTAAACTTTCTAGAGAGATCGAAGTGTTCAGAGGAAAGATCGTTAGTGGTGAGATCATTCGACTGTACCGTCATAGGCAATGTTTAAAGCCTTGGCATGAACTTCCAAAGCCAAGAAAAACAACTTAACATCGATGACAGAATGTGGTTTGCCCATTATCTTGAAGATTGGGATGTGGATGATTTCATGTATTTAGCTGTCTCCGATGAATTTTTTGTTTACGTAACACGTCGTCCTAACTACCAAAATGATCGAGTGTGGGCCACAACACCAGATGAAATCGATGACAATGAACATTATCGCGAATTATTAAAAAGTTCAGACTGTGTTGGTGTGTTTGTTTTGTTCACTGCAAAGAAGCTCATGTGGGTGCTGAAGCCAAATGGTCAGAGTTGGGATGGACAGTATTTTCGTGAAATTATTCTATCCCAGTCATGTCATTCCTTTTCTAAGAAACCCAAACAATGTTATGGATGTCGATCAGGTCACACTTCTGCACGATAAGGCCCCCTGCTTTAAGGCATTAGCCACTCAACAGTTGTTGCGGAACCATGAGATCGATTTCTTTGGAAATGAAGAATGGCCAGGAAATTCTCCTGACCTGAACGTCTGTGAACACATTGGATCAGTTATAAAGGACAAGGTTAAATGTCTCTTGTTTCAAGAACCTGCAGCAAATCGATTTTCGAAGGATACAATGACGCAACACATTGAAACTGTTTTAGCAAATTTGCGTAACGATCAAGATCTATTCACGTCACTTTTGGCAAGCTACCCAAAGCGAATTCAGGCTGTCTTGGAAGCCAATGGCGGGAACACCAAGTTTTAATTGTTTCTCATTAAATGCAGGATTAAATTCTCTTTTGTAAGGTATGTTAGTTTTACTGTACCTCTAATAGTTTAGGCCATGGGCGGGGGGGGGGGTGGTGGCTAAGGTTATTGGAGCCCCGTATATATATATATATATATATAATATATATATTATATATATATATATATATGATGAATAAAACCACGAAGGAAAGGAAACACAAAATGGTGCTCAAGCGCTTTCGTCTAATGACATCCTCAGGAACACTGAAGTACATAAAAAGGGTTAAGCCTATATATAGGTTACAGAAAGAAAAAAAAAGAAAAAATAAATAACATACATACACACACACACACATACATATATATATATATATATACATACATATCTATATATACAAATACATACATACATACATACATACATATATATACAATAACAGAGAAGTAAAAATAATAAAAAATTAAAAATTAAAACCTTAAAGGATTACCAGTGAGGCGTACAGATTTGTAAGGAAAAATATCGATTTTTAGCACAAGATCAAATGGATTATAAAAATACAAATTTATACTGAAACTCTGCCGGGTTTTAACACAATGCTGCCTATGGTCAGGTTTCGATATATATAAAAAAATAAAATGAAAATTAAAAGTTAATCGATTTTTAGCACAAGATCAAATGGATTATAAAAATACAAATTTATACTGGAACTCTGTCCGGGTTTTAACACACTGCTGCCTATGGTCAGGTTTCGATATATATAAAAAAATAAAAGAAGGGTAGATAAGAAGGGTAAAACATTAAATCTTTGGTAAACTTGTCTTCTACTTTATTAACTGTTAATTTGCATTTTATTTTTTTATATATATCGAAACCTGACCATAGGCAGCAGTGTGTTAAAACCCGGACAGAGTTCCAGTATAAATTTGTATTTTTATAATCCATTTGATCTTGTGCTAAAATCGATTAACTTTTAATTTTCATTTTATTTTTTTATATATATCGAAACCTGACCATAGGCAGCATTGTGTTAAAACCCGGCAGAGTTTCAGTATAAATTTGTATTTTTATAATCCATTTGATCTTGTGCTAAAAATCGATATTTTTCCTTACAAATCTGTACGCCTCACTGGTAATCCTTTAAGGTTTTAATTTTTAATTTTTTTTATTTTTACTTCTCTGTTTATTGTATATATATGTATGTATGTATGTATGTATGTATTTGTATATATAGATATGTATGTATATATATATATGTATGTGTGTGTGTGTGTGTATGTTATTTATTTTTTCTTTTTTTTTCTTTCTGTAACCTATATATAGGCTTAACCCTTTTTATGTACTTCAGTGTTCCTGAGGATGTCATTAGACGAAAGCGCTTGAGCACCATTTTGTGTTTCCTTTCCTTCGTGGTTTTATTCATCATAAATATTTTTCACGTGTTACCTTCGTGAAATAATTTTCATACATATATATATATATATATATATATATATGCATTATACTTTGGTCTTAGTCAAAAGACCTTTTTAACACGCTTGATGATTGCCCAAAATTAGTTTTTACCCAGTTCTAGACTCCTCTTATAAGGAATGAAACTTTATACGAGTACCCTCTATTTCAGCAATTCGTCGAAAAAGCAGGTCAGGTCATTGTGGCTATATGAGACGCGAAAACAAATTATATCGCTATTTAAAAGAAAGATCATATACAAAAACGTTCATTTAAGTACTACTGTATCAGTACACGATATACCGGGTGATTACAAATGATCTTCCCGATTTTAAACATTTATTATGAAAAACTAACAAAGCTACAGCGAAAAGCAAGATATAGAAATAAACAAGAACTCAAAAGGTTTTATTTACGAGCTATTGAAGTTTAATATGAGCTCCTTTTGTGGCTCTGCAGACATCAAAGCGGTATTCTGTTTCCCTCCATACATTTTGTAGCATATCATAATGAACTTTTCTAACACCTCACGTATCTTTTCCTTCAGATGTTCCAAAGTTGTTGTCATTGGTGGAACAAAAACTTCATTTTTGACATAGCTCCAGAAGAAGTCAAGGGAGTTAGATCAGGCGAACGTGCCGGCCAAGGAATGGACCCCCACGCCCGATCCAACGATCAGGCAATTGCTCACTCAGGAATGTTGTAACCTCATTGTAGAAATGGGGTGGCGCACCATCCTGCTGAAACCACACACCAACTTTGTCCTCTAGCAGCTGGGGCATCATCCACAACTGTATCGTATCACAGTAAATGATACCGTTAATTGTTTGTTCCGCAAAGAAGAATGAACCGTATACTTTTTCAGCGGTAAGAGCACAAAACACATTAACTTTAGAGCTATCTCTGACGTGTTTAATATTACAAATAAAAATTTCCTGAAATATTCTTTATTTGTATATCTTGCTTTTCGATGTAGCTTTGTTAGATTTTTCATAATAAATGTTTAAAATCGGAAAGATCATGTGTAATCACCCAGTACAGATAACAGATAATTGTTACATTTCCAGTGTAACAACCAGTGGATAATTAAGTTAAAAATATATATAATTAAAGGATACTTAAAGAAGTGAACTGCGCAAGTCTCTCCTCTTATATAATTATATATATATATATATATATATATATATATATATATATATGATACACATGATATATATATAATATATATAATATATATATATATATATATATATATATATGATACACATGATATATATATATATATATATATATATATATATATATATTTAATTACATATATATTCAATAAATCGTTAATTTGGAGAAGTTCCGTTCAATTGGAAACTTGCAAACATTACGCCAATATTTGTAAAAGGAAACAAATCACTCCCGGGAAATTATCGCCCATCAGCCTGACTTCGGTAGTTGGTAAGCTTATGGAGACGATCGTTCGGGACAAAATAGTCAATCACTTAGAAATTAATAAATTAATCAAAGATTCTCAACACGGCCTTCGACGTAATCATTCTTGTCTTACTAATTTGCCCGACTTCTTTAATGATATATATATAATATATATATATATATATATAATATATATATGGCGAGAGTAAAACAGTAGATATTATATACTTCGTTTATTAAAAAGCGTTTGATAAAGTGCCACATACATAGAAGATTATTAGCTAAACTTCATTCCCACGGTAATGTTCTCAAATGGACTAAAAATTGGCTTAGTGGACGTAAACAAAGAGTGGTCATTAATGGCAAAGCGTCTAGCTGGAAAAGTATAAATAGCGGCGTGACTCAGGGATCACTTCTGGGACCACTTCTCTTTATTATTTATATCGATGACATCGACATAGGAATTAACAGAATAATTTAAAAAATTGCGGAGACTAAACAAAATCAGTGGCAGAACGTTTGCACATTCAGACAGATACTGATAAGGTACTCGATTGAGCAGAAATTTGGCAAATGAACTTTAATATGTGTATATGTATAAGTGCAAAACGTTGCATATCGATAGAAACAATGTTAAAGAAAAATATTATATTTGCGACAAGATACTAACGAGCGTTACGGAAGAGATTTGGGTATTATGATTGCTAATATTCTTAAACCGAGTAAGCAATGTATCGAAACGGTCAGAAAAGCAAATAGAATCTTCGGATTTATTGGTAGATCGTTTGAATTTAAGTCGGAGAAAACAATAGTAACATTATATAAATCCTTAGTACGCCCCGACCTGGAATACTGCATCCAATTCTGGTCCCCATATGTACGACAGGACGTAGTCAGAATGGAGAGAGTGCGGTGACGGGCTACTAAGATGATTCCTAGATTTAGAAACGAATCATCCGCTGTCCGTTTAGAAACGTAAAAGGCGAATTCGAGGAGATTTAATTCAGGTGTTTAAAATGATTAAAGGTTTTGATAATGTCGACGCCAAAAAATATTTCACCCTCAGGAATGCAGACAAAACTCGCGGTAATGGTTCCAAATTAGTGGGTAAACATTTTAATTCTAATGAAGCTAAGCATTTTTTCTTCAATCGTATAGTTAATTTGCGGAATGAATTGCCAGCCAGCGTAGTTCAAAGTAATTCGATCGAAACCTTTAAAAAGAAACTAGATGCTTATCTTGCCTTAAACGCCCAGTTGGAAGCATATTTTAGCGCGTAGAAATGTTGCACAATTTTCACTTGGATTCCCTCTTCTGTACTTTAAAATTTTCACTTTCTCTTTAAATTCTTTCCTACTTCTCAACCTCTTTTCTCTGCTTTGCTTTGAAACTTTCACTCGTCTTTAAATTTTCTTCTTTCTTTCAACCCTGCTTCTTAAACAAACAGCCTCGTAAGGACCAGTCGGTCTGTTGCTCTTTGGTGTCCTTTGTATTCCTTTGTATTCTGTCATCCGTAAACTCGTCTGTGTTTTTAAATTAAATATGTTTATGTTTGAGTGATACGCGCTGAAAAATCCTCCGCTAAAACAACTAACTACATGGTTAACTATTTGCGTACAAACTGAAACAGGGTGGCGACATCTCACCAACTTGACATAAAATCGAAAAGTTATTGTGGGTTCAGTTAAGTTGGGTTAGATTAGGTTAGGTTAGGTCAGGATAAGTTAGGTTACGCTAGACTAAGTTAAGTTAGTTTTTACAGTGTTGATGTTATGTTATGTTGACCACTTGGGTATCAGTCTAATTCAAGTAGCTAAATCAACTATGATACGATTGCCCTAATCATGGTTAATATTCTCGTAAAAATTAAACTGCAAAGATAGTACAGGTTGTTCCATAAGTCCCGTTACCCCTGTTATGTATATATATACACCAATCAGAGAAATTCCTTTCCTCGCCGTTCGCAAACATCTTGGAATCATCAGAAATCGAAAAACCACACGTGGTTTTCAAGGAGAGAGAAACAAAAGGGTGCTTGTTTTTTTACCAAAAAATTCCCGCGAAAAGCTAGCGTCTTACGAGCCTATATAAGCCAGAGTTCACTGAAAATTGCCCTCACTCTGCTCGTTACTCCGCCTCGCGAATCTCCCCTTCCACGTAGCGCCGCTTCGACCTCAGCCGACTTCAATCCCTCAAGCAACACCTCAACCATACACGAAGCGAATCAACACTCGAGGCGACCTACAATTTCATCCGCCGCCGGAAGTAACATCACGCTACCGGCGTCATCCTTCGGGCCCTGGTTTCACTCATCCTTCACCATAGTTCGATCGGCGCCTGTTCAACAAGTCTATCAACAGGCCCTCAGCACATCCTCCTGCCGGTAGGCCAATACGTCTTCAGAGCTATCTACGGCGAAACGCAATACAATCAACCTTCACGTAGGCCCTCGTCAGTAGGTTTCTTCAGCCTTCATAGTTATCTCCTCGAAATCGCAGGTCGGTAATCCTCTTGTATGCCCTCGCTCGGCCTACGGTGTTTTGTTACGTCGTGCTAGACTATTCAGGATTCAAGGCTGAAAAGTCCACAAACTCTACCTAATCGCTTAGGCCCTAAAAAGTGTCCTCAATACCGTTCAAACTAACTCTCCCGTTAAGACCGCAGTAGGCCTATTCAAGTGTTGTACCAATACCGTAGTTTTGTATCACCTTGTTACATTTGTTCATTCATATAATTTACTTATTTTGTACCCAATTGTTTATTTGCTCTTTCATGCATTTCATTTTTACTGACCTAATCCATTTACTGTACCATACCGTACTTTCATTATTTCAGTTATTATTGGCTTAATTACTTATTCTGTGTTCACCATTGCATATCTCATTAGCCTACATAAATTAATGTTTTTACTTAACGATTATACTTACTTAACTTGTACTTACTTAACGATTAGACTGTATAACCATTTCTTATTGCTATAATCAGTCATCTGTAATATACAGGGTGTCCCATAAGTCCGGGATCATAGGAGAAATTCATATTTTTCTATTTCTACAAACCATAATTCATATTTTCCCTTTCTACAGGCCATAATGTCTGTGAGCAAGGAAGAACGAATCCAGATAATTTTACTCATAGGAAATCGGAGTCAAAGAGAGGCCGCTGTTGAATTTAACAGACTGCATCCAGACCGCGAGCCAATAACACAAAGTTGTGTGTCTGGATGCAGTCTGTTAAATTCAGCAGCGGCCTCTCTTTGACTCCGATTTCCTATGAGCAGAATTATCTGGATTCGTTCTTCCTTGCTCACAGACATTATGGCCTGTAGAAAGAGAAAAATATGAATTATGGTTTGTAGAAATAGAAAAATATGAATTTCTCCTATGATGCCGGACTTATGGGACACCCTGTAGTATAAATACCGTTATAGAATTGTTAATCACTGTGAACAAATAATTCATTTAGTTTTCTAAGTAAACACAAAACAACAAAGTAAGTTATCTCTCCTTATTAGATATTATTTGTTTGGGCTGTATTTCCAAACTGGTGACCCCTAATTATTAATTTCAATATAATTTATAAATTATAGTAAGCCTACTTTCTTGGCCACACCAAACTGGTGATCCGTAAGCCACTATATATATATATATATATTAGGGTGGAGTGAAAATGATAATTTACAATGGCACACTGATATTTTATAGTTTTTGATGAGGAAAATGAATATGATGATACAAATTGTGCCAGGTTTCTCTAACCACCCCATTTTTGCATGAATACAATTTAACAAATACAGAAAATAGAGTTCTCATCTAGCATACATCCGTCAACATTACATCACATGAATAACCCCTATTAATGTCATTATGAAACCACAATTATAAATTTTTATAACTTTAATATATTATTTTGCGTCATTCCCAGATTTAACTATTCCTGCCAAGGTCGCACTGTATACTTGTACGTATCGTGTCTTCTGACTCCCCAGGTACCACAGTTCGCCTGACAGCTAGCTGCAGTAGTTGTACCCCAGCTACAGAATCCAGAGGTAAGAAGCTAGTGAGCATGCTATGAGAAATGAGATAAAAAATATTCTGTTACACTTGTTACAATGTACATTTGACTGACATAAGTAAAGTGAGTAAATATTTGTTGTTTTTCCTTAACCAATTAAAATTCACTGAAATTTATTTTAGTTTTTGTTCTTATTTTTCAGTTAATAATTCACCTATAGAAGAGCAGAGATGGAATCAGCATCCCACACACTAGTGTCTTCACAACTGAAACAACATCCTTCTTCACATCACGCTGGCAACATTTCCTCTTTCAGCAACTCTACCCCAACAGTTTTCCATGCAGCAGCATCTACGCTTTCAAGTTCCCTATGATATTCAGTAAGGAAAACATTTGTGAGCACAAGGCATTCAAGCAACATTGTATGTTTCGAACTCCTGAGAAGTTTCCTCATAATCTTTTGCCAACTAATTTACAAGTGGCTCGGTACTTTTTCTGTCTCAAAGGAAGGGAAAATGCAGCTAACAAGCCAATCATCAGACAAATAACTCAGGAGCTACTAAAACCTTGGCAGCAAGCATCAATCCCCACAGTTCAGGAAAAAGCTGTGTTTCAAAAGGCAGCAAGATTCATAGAAAGAGGAGCAACGTTGAGTAGATCAAAAACATCAGTGAAACTAAAAAATGAATATATGAATAGTCTCAGTAATTTGTTTGATATATGTGCCTGTAAATGTAGTTTAAAATCTCATACAGACATAGGATGCAGTGATGATTGTGAAGAAATTCACATATATTGCATATTAAATGCAAAAAACTTCACTTTTCTACGTGAAGGTCAAATTATGATAATAAAAACCCACTCTAATAGACAGAGTTTATTTCCACAACAGTGGGCATCGAAACTGTTGTGGAAATAAACTCTGTCTATTAGGGTGGGTTTTTATTATCATAGATTACATATGTCAGAGAGATAAAACAGTACCAAAAGAGGAATTACAGTTTCTACTTGATCAGAGGAGTGATCATAAAGTGTACATAGGTAGTGTAGATGTGTATGCCACACAAATTTTACAAAAGAGATACAAGAGGAAGCTCTCAGAACAAGTAAGTAAAGAAAATAAAACTATCAATCGTTCCAATGAAGTTCAACCTTTGAGCTTAGTAGAAAATTCTTCAGATGAAGACAGTGACAATGGGATAATGGAAACTGAAGACTGTGGTTTTGAAAATACTGGAAGCCAAATGATAATGTTTTTGCGGCATGTTGCAATGCAGGCAGATAGATTTGGTGTATCAGATCGTGCTACTGCTGTGATTGCAACTGCAACTTTGATAGACGTTGGTATGATCACCAAAGAAGATGACCATCTCGTAACAGACGGAGAGAAAGAGAAAGACTTCGAAAAACATTGAAAAGTGATAGAGTTAATCCTATTACTTCCATATATCATAGTACATCGATGGTCAAAAGGATCAGACTTTAAGTAAAGTGAAAGTCAATGATAGGTGGTACAGTGAAAAAAGAGTGAAGAACACTATGTAATGTGTTGCTGAACCAGGTGGAGAGTATATTACCCATCAGACACCAGCATTGAGTAAGGCTGCAGACATAGCAAATTCAGCATTGTAGTTATTAAAGAGAGACATCTACAAAATGATATAGCTGTAATAGGCTGTGATAGCACAAATACCAACACTGGTTATAAAGGAGGTGCGATTCATGTTATGGAGAAAGCACCTGGTAGGCCACTTCAATGGTTCATTTGTATGCTTCATACAAATGAATTACCTCTAAGACATATTTTTGAAACATTGGATGGTACAACATCTGGGGCAAGTACCTTTGTTGGTCGTATTGGAAAACCCATTTAATTTTGTGAAAACAATCCAGTAGTACAATTCAAACCTATATCTAGTGGTAAAGAATAATTATATCTGCCACAACACATTGTTGATGATCTTAGTGGAGATCACCAGTACTTATACCGCATTATTTTAACAATCAGAAATGGTACAGTTTATGAACACCTTGCTTATGTAAAGCCAGGTTCTCTTAGTCATGCTAGATGGTTAACTCTTGCTAACAGGGTTTGTAGGCTTTATGTTTCAACAGTGAAACCAACAAAGAAACTTTACACAATAACACCCTTCATTGTGACAAATCATGGTCCTAATTGGTTTGACATCAAGTGTAAACCTAATTGCGTAGATGGCCCAAGGCATGTGTTTTCTGCTATTAATAGAGTTAAGTATTTGGCTAGAGAATCAGTAAAAATCGTTAAAAAGTATATATACCGAAATGGATACTTTACTCACCCGGAAAATATTCTTCTGGCAATGTTGCGTGACTCAGCTAGGGAAAAACGTGAAAAAGCTGTTAGCAAAATCATGGACATACGAAATGAGACTGGTCAAAATTTAGAATTTAGAAATTTCAAGGTTCCTAATCTTAATTTTGATGCAAGGGACTGGGATGAAATAATTAATTGAAATGATACTAAACCAAGTGAGCCACCTCTTACAATAAAGCTAACAAAAGTGGAAATTTTAGCTATCAAAGAAAATGCATTGAACATTCCAAATTATCTCAATCATATCCAGAATGTAGAGCGTTGTATTAAATTAGTGACGAACTCTTCAAGTTCGGTATTTGGGTTTGAAGCACGAGATGGTTTTATCAGAACTAGAATGATTTCACGTAGTCTGATGCCAGACGTAGAAACCAAAAAGGATTTTGCTAAAAGTTTACCTTCTTTATCTGAATAGTTAAGGTTGTTTTTTTTTGCAGTTACCATTTGTGTACTCATTTGCTGTGTGTTTATTTTTTTTTTTTTTTTTTTTTTTTTTTAAGTTCGGGAAGAACCGATTCGCCTCTATTTAAAAGGGCATATCTCAGCGGAAAAACAAAGAAAAAGTGAGAGGAAAGACAGAGGAAAAAGAAAGGGTGGAGGGGACAGTCGAAGTGGAAAAAGACCAAGGATGACAAGGACTGCAGGGTCGAGCCCCATCATCCTTGGGTGCTAGGCCGGGAGGGCGCACGTGAAACCTCCAGGAACAAGCACGTACAAACGAGCACAAAGAGCACTCAAGAGCACGAGCTTAGAACCCCCTTGCGGGGGTGTGTTTATATACTCTATATGTATTTAATAAATTTTTTTTTTTAAAATGGTTATTTTTCTTTCCTTGTTCTTTATATTCCTTGCAACAAAACACTAAATTCGAGAATATCATTAATCCAGAAAAGAAAAAGTAAATAGAAATTCATTAAATAACTTGAAAATTATTTGCAGAAGATATATTTTAAGTTTTGTTTGGGTTATATGTATTTGTTTCCCAACAACATAGCCAAGAATCAGTTAAAACCACGTAAACCCAGTTACGACACCTATTTCATATCTTGGCAAAAATGGGGTAATTCAAGATACTCTAGAATATTATTTCAGTTTTCTTTGTGTTTCCTAGTTAAAACCACGATATAATTTCAGTGTACCCAAAGGGAAAGGAAACTTTTGTCTGGTTTCACTCCGCCCTAATATATATATATATATATATATAGAGAGAGAGAGAGAGAGAGAGAGTGGCGCAAAAGTCGCGCATCATAGGAATTTTCAGTGTTGATGGCTGCGAAATATACATATAACTATAACACATAGGGATAAAGAAACTTATGGGGCACCTTGTACAGTCAGATTAATCATAGTACTAAGGGGTTCCAAAAAACCTTAGCCCCCACCATTTGCAGCTTACATGTTTACTTATATCGAAATAGTTTTTAGTGATTATAAAAATATATAAAATTCTTTATTTATTGCAGGTATTAAAATTACTCTAGCTGATAAAGTGATAATATAATGGCTTCTCAATTAATTGGTGATTCGGAGAGGCAACGTGTGATAGATCGCATACGAGCAATAACATTTCGGGAAGCTCGTGATGCTGGAGCCACCTTTATAACACGTTCATGGCTTGCCAAAAAGTTGCGAAGAAGTGAGGACTTCGTCAAAAGAAATTGGAATAAAACTTTGGATGAATGTGAAATGGATACAACCAAATCTGGGCGCCCAAATTTGCCACTCTCTCAGGAAACAAAGGACATCATTGAAAGCGGTACGCGTAAGCGGAAAAACAGCTGTGCTAAACTTTCTAGAGAGATCGAAGTGTTGAGAGGAAAGATCGTTAGTGGTGAGATCATTCGACTGTACCATCATAGGCAAGGTTTAAAGCCTTGGCATGAACTTCTAAATTTAGCCAAGAAAAACTCAACTTAACATCGATGACAGAATGTGGTTTGCCCATTATCTTGAAGATTGGGATGTGGATGATTTCATGGATTTAGCTGTCTCCGATGAATTTTTTGTTTACGTAACACGTCGGCCTAACTACCAAAATGATCGAGTGTGGGCCACAACACCAGATGAAATCGATGACAATGAACATTATCGCGAATTATTAAAAAGTCCAGACTGTGTTGGTGTGTTTGTTTTGTTCACTGCAAAGAAGCTCATGTGGGTGCTGAAGCCAAATGGTCAGAGTTGGGATGGACAGTATTTTCGTGATATTATTCTATCCCAGCATGTCATTCCTTTTCTAAGAAACCCAAACAATGTTATGGATGTCGATCAGGTCACACTTCTGCACGATAAGTTCCCCCTGCTTTAAGGCATCAGCCACTCAACAGTTGTTGTGGAACCATGAGATCGATTTCTTTGGAAATGAAGAATGGCCAGGAAATTCTCCTGACCTGAACGTCTGTGAACACATTACAAAGGACAAGGTCGAATGTTTCTTGTTTCAAGAACCTGCAGTAAATCGATTTTCGAAGGATACAATGACGCAACACAATGAAACTGTTTTAGCAAATTTGCGTAACGATCAAGATCTATTGACGTCACTTTTGGCAAGCTACCCAAAGCGAATTCAGGCTGTCTTGGAAGCCAATGGCGGGAACACCAAGTTTTAATTGTTTCTCATTAAATGCACGATTAAATTCTCTTTTGTAAGGTATGTTTAGTTTTACTGTACCTCTAAAGGTTTAGGCCATGGGCGAGGCGACTAAGGTTTATTGGAGCCCCGTAGTACCATAGTACTATACTACTACAGTACTAGTGTTCAAGTAGTTAACCATATATTCAATTGTTTTAACAAAGGATTTTTCTCCGTGTGGTTTATGGTCCATCATCCTTCTTTCCTATCCCCCAATACACCTTTATAATTTCTGATGTAACTTCTTTACAGCATACTGTAGGTCTAATGGTTCAGTGGGTAATACTTTTCCCCTATAATCCAACTTTCCCAAACATTTTTATACGACGCCCCGTTCAAATTGAAGTCGATCCTTCCGGCCCTTTTATTTCAGCTGTAAATGACAATCGGTGAAATACAGTTTATTGGTACCCTGATCAGCGTGTGGTACCATTAAAAATTAATGTATTTTAATGCGTGTCTTCTTTTCTAACCATTTTTCTTTACTTATCATACACCGTATATTGAGAGTGAATAAAATTATTGAAAATATCCAGATTTTTACATTTCTATGTTTTCCTTTGTTTATCTCCCTGCGCCCCCTTTCAGTAGGTCTTCCGCCTTCGGGAAGGGGCTCGCTTCACGCTTTGGGAAACGTTGCTAAAAACGAAGTGAAAATAGTGAGATTATGGGTTTGACCCTCGATGGTGTTAGCTAATAATAATCACGGAGTTACCTCTCTGTGCCAGTTTCTGTCCCTCTTAATCATTATTATTAACTTCTTTACATCATTAAGAGAATTCGTTAGATTTTTACGCGATTCGGTCTCCTTCTCAAAGAAGTTTCATTATTCTCCCCCCCACCTTGAAAAAACGGTCTACATTTAGGAAACGTTCTCCAGAAACTTTCTGTAGAAACGTTTCAATAAACGACCATTGTTTGGAGGGTACATCGTCTCTCCGAGACCTTCTGACAGTTGTAAATTATTGCATTTTTATGCAAAGGTATTTGGAACTACTTTTCTCTACTGGTATATATATAACACTGGGCAACACGTATTTTATTGAATGATATCTGACACTTGATTCTAGGTAATTTGGGTGCGCTGAATACGAATTTCAACTCGGTTTGGCTCTATCAGGTCCTGATTCTTGTCGACAGCCTATGTGCCATTTTCCAGATTTTTCAAATTAGGACTAAAAAATTAAGTCGTGTTAAATTTTTTTTTCAAGTTTCATGAATACAAGCAGTTCAAACTACAGTAAAATTACATTATAACGATAGAAATGACTTAAAATAAAAAAACAAACAGATATGAAGCTTTCACTGTGGCAAAAATTTCTTTTGTAAGACTTTCTAGCGTTTTGCTTGTTGATGGCAGGTCTCTTTTCAAGCACCAGCAGTAATCAGCCATCATGTGGGAATCCCAGCGGCCTTGGTACCGTTCCTCCATAATTTTGATATCTTGGTGGAATCTCTCCCCTTGTTCGTCACTTACATCACCTAAATTACTTGGAAATTGGTCAAGATGGCTATTCAAAAAATGCATTTTTATGCTCATATTGCAACCTAACTCTTTGTAGTCCCTTAAAAGTTTTTTTACGATTTCTTCGTAGTTATCTGCCCTATAATTGCCTAAAAAGTTTTCTATCAAGTCCACGAATGAGAACCAGCCATTTTTTTCGCGTTCATTCATGACATTAGGAAAATTGCTGTCTTTAATCATTGTTCTTATTTGTGGACCGTCGAAAATTCCCGCCTTGATTTTTTCATAACTTAACTTGGAAATTTTGAAGTTATGTATTTGAAACACTCGCCGTTCGTATCTAAAGCTTTTACATATTGTTTAATGAGGCCTAGTTTTATATGCAGAGGAGGAAATATGATTTTATCTCTGCTCACTAAAGGTGGATTAATTACGTTTTTTTCTCCGACAGTAAGTGATGTTCGTGCTGGCCAGATTTGTTTGAAATAATGTTCTTCCTTGGCTCTGCTGTCCCATAAGCAAAGGAAGCAGGGATATTTAGTATACCCTCCTTGTTGTCCTAGCAGAAAATTAACCATTTTTAAGTCAACACATATGATCCACTCGTGCTCCCTATATTTGATAAGATTTAAAACCTTTTCTATATGTTCATACTTTTCTTTTAATTTTGTTGAGTGCCCAATCGTATCGAGCCGTATAGATTGCCATTATGCAACAACACACACTTAAGACTTCTTTTCGAACTGTCTAAAAACAAGCGCCAATCATTTGCATCGTAAGACTCAACCCCCATCTTCTTTAACAAACCAACTATGTCGCAGCAATATACTAAACTATCCTCTGTTCTAAAATATTTAACAAGTTCTTCTTCTCTTTTTCTGTAAAATGAAATGTATGTGTTTGAAGTAAGCAGTTTTTCTCTTTAAGTCTTGAAGCTAAAATTTCCGCAGCCTTTTTTGGCAAATTTAGATCCCTTACAAGATCATTCAACTCGGCCTGGTTAAACTTTTGCGGATCGTTTTGACTTTCAAATACGCTGGGGTCAAAATCGGTGTCTGACTCCTCAAAGTGCATAACAATATTTTCAGGAACATCTTCAACTAATTCTTGAGTTGGCAGACCCTTAAATTTTGGAATGGGGATCTCATTTGAATGTAGCACAGGTCGTATCGCGGTGTCGAAATTTGGGTACTCGATACAATGTTTATTTTTCTTAGTGAAGCCCGAAGTCTTGACAAAGCAAAGGTAGCAATCGGTCTCGTGGTTAGTAGGCTCTCGCCACACCTGATATGGAAAAAAATTGTAAAGCGTTAACAAAAGCGACGAGAGACTTGTTTTATGAATTTTATCAAAGTTATCACCCAAACATTTAACATTTCTATGTGTTTCAACCTTATGCAATATTTGAGATTCTTATAAACATTTTCTGTAAATTTTTGTTTATGTACCTAAGTTACAATTACATTTAGGTAAGTTACAGTATACTAGTGATTAAATTACGTAGTTTTATGAAATCATAAACTTACCATCGGAACTCCAAAAGGTATTTTTGAATCCGAACCCTTCGTCCAATGTCGCAGTCTCTCAATGCATATAGTGCAGGCTTTATGTGGAGCCCACGATTTATCTTGGTCCCCCAGTTTTATGCCAAAATAAGCTAAGTAAGCTCTTTTTACGAAGTCAGTTATATTTGCTCGTTGATGTGGAAGTGTAAAATTTCCACATATATAACAGAAGGAATCAGGGTTGTTTTTGCATTTGAACTTTCTAGTGCTTGATGACATATTGCTTGATTGTTCTGCCAATTTGTAAAGGTATTTAAAGCCCTTAATTCATATAAATTTAAGAAAATCTGAAATATAAACACAAAAATTAGTTTAAATAGGTACTTATTATGAAATAGGTACTTACAATCTATGAAATTAAACTAGAAACACGGATGAGTAGGTACAATATAAATTACGTCTAATTAAATCAACTATATTAAATCACGATGACAAAATTACTCACTAAATCATATGCCAATTCAAAATTATGTTAATGCCCAAACTTAATTAACTACTCAACTGACTGACTGACTGACTGACTGATTGAATTGACTGATTAACTCTGGAAACGAGTCGCTTTTATATATTTTAGTTGTCCCTCTAGAATACTCTACAGAGAACAGGAACGCTCGAGAAATTTTAGAATTCTATGATATTTTTAGCTTAATTTACTAATATTAAAATGGGTTAAAAATGACAAAATTAAAAATATTTTTAGGGTGTTACATATAAAAATATACATAATACAACAAACCATAACAATAGGTACAAATACCTAGATAAAAACCTAGTTGCATAATGTGTAACTGCAAAAAGACTTAGCGAGTATTGAGAAAAAAACCTTTTTATGAATACGACGAAAGAGGAGGGTGTTGAGCAAAATCAGGACCTGATAGAGCAAAACCGAGTAAAAATTCGTGCTCAGCGCACCCAAATTACCTAGAAGTAACTGTCAAATCTAATTCAATAGACAAAAATTTGAAATTTGTTCCCCAGTGTAATTTACAGAATTTTAAAAGTATGTTATAGTTAGTTTCTAACCAATAAAACCTCAGAACTACCAGAAAATCCAAATTGTCTTTGGATTTTAATCTTAATTTATGAATTCAATTTGAAAAAAGAAATGTTTTAACAAGTGGTAAAAATCTAAAAGACCTTTAGCCAATGGTATCATTTTCATCTCTCCCTATAAGTAGAACTTGCAGCCATTCATTTAAATCAGGCTTGTCCAACATACGGGCCGCGGGCCAGAGTCCAGCCCGCCAAAGATTTGTATCAGGCCCGGCTGGCGGATACTGAAAATTCATTATCTAATGTCATATTTTATTTCAATAAGATTTAATTTTAAAATAAAATTTTAACTAAAATTTGCACACTGACCCTCGGTGTGGGTTATTAATTGAAATATGGCCCTTCATGAAAAAAGATTGGACACCCCTGATTTAGATCATAAGCAGATCTTATACAGGAATTGAGCGAGATTTATTAGCTGAATAAGAATAACGAGGTACAAATAAGATGTACAGGATGGCCACAAAGTCCCTTTGCATGAAAAACAAGGGCAATATACAGATATGCTGTTTAGTAACAGTGTATGATGTCCGATTGAAACTCAGTATAGGCAGTTATGTTGTTTAAAGAAAAATGTGCTTTATAGCATCATAAGTTTACTAAAATTGGTGAAATATTTACCGTAATTACAAATCAACAACTAATAAACAATAATTACAGAATCTGAGGTACGCCATCTATAGAGTTTTTCGATCATGAATACATTTGATGAACCTAAAGATATGAACATCTCACTTTTACTATCAAATCTTTAATAAATCCTTTGTAAATACAAAAGAATGCAGAGTTAACATCAGATAAATAATAATTCGGTTAACTTTCATAATGACAGTCTCGTTTACCCTTCTATCGACGAAAATATTTTTCATGTCCATTCTATCAAAAGCAAAGTGAAACCATGGCTCTGAAATACATTTGAATTCGTGCACGCATTTATGCCATCAAATTAAATCGAACAGTTATGCGTTAAACTACTATAAAATAAGTGCTTTCGGATTTGTCAATTTACCTGGTATAAGTCATCATTCTCTCTCACGCAAAAGTGATACTCAAATCTGCACGTCATCCGAATGTGTATTATAAAATACCTTGTACAAGGGTATGAGAACAGGTGCATAGAAACATTATTTTTAATTCGTCTATCGTTTCCTTTTATAATATTTGTTTGTTTGATGGAACTGTTTAACCTCCTTTTCAACATCTAGACCTACTACCCAGACCCAATGTCGTTTAACTCCGCAGATCGACGGGAAGCGGAGTTACGACATTGGCCACGATGTAACCCCTTTTAATAACAGTACACAACTACATCGCCTAATGGATACCCTCTGTATTTATAGTATACACAGTATTTATATACCGGAGACCCATTACACCAGTACACATTTGAAAACTTGTCGATCGATTTTTACAAACTAGTTGGTGATTCTATATAAATTGAGTGCGCTGATCTCAAAAATATAGTTAGTTTTTCCCTATCACGTATGGTTTTCTTACTACAGGGTGTGTCATAAATCCCTCATTTATCCCCAAATGTGAACCATCTTATCGAGACCAACATTGGATTGCACATGCTAAACCATAAATTTTGTTGTTATAGACTACAGTAACGCTTACATAATAATGTAGGGTAAATATATATAACAACCAGTCCCGTTCCCAGAAAATACTCTCTCCCCTCCCATCAATGGGTGGTTAACATTTGGGGACAGATGAGGTATTACAACACCCCTTGTAGCACGAAATCTTTAGGTGATAGAGTAAAACCTAATTAAAGCAGAATTAAATAGCTCCTAGCTCTTGGACAAGCATATTGCTTGTTTATGAAAGAATAAAAAAATAACTGAAAGAAACAAAATATATTTACCTTCTTTACTTGCAAACATTTCAGGACTTATTCCAAAGACTTAAGACCAAGCGAAGTATGTGTCGGATGCCAATAAATTGTTCTCCTGCAATCTAGACACCAAAAGTTCTGCAGAGTCCTTAGGCAGGTTCAAATCCCTGACTAAGTCATTTAGTTCGGCTTGGGTTAATGGTTTAGGATCTCGGTCAGCTGTTGGCTGTTCATAAACATCATCATTGTCTGGATTTGGAGCTGAATCAGAATCTGAATTGTATTGATCCAGACTCTCGGGTGGGCGGGAAATAGAAACTTCTGGACCATGGGGTACCGGCCTTATTGCAGATGGAAGACTTGGGTATTGAAGGCTCTCTTTATTCTTTGCATTATAACCTTTAACATTGCAAGAACAGAAGTAGCAGTCGTCGGTATGGTTTCTAGGCTCGCGCCATACCATAGAGATCCCAAATGGCAAACTTTTCTTTTTACCTTTGCTCCAATTCCTTAGTGCCGCAACACACGTAAGACAAACCTTATGTGGAGCCCAACTTTTGTCTTGATCTCCTAATTTAATTCCAAAATAAGCATGATAAGCTCTCTTAATGAAGGTCGTTACATTTGTCCTTTGTTTTACAACAACATACCGACCACAAATATAACAAAATATGTCTGGACTATGGTACATCCTCTAGAAGCCATTATTAAAATTTTAAAGACGTAATTTTAGAATTATCTATCTGAAAAATATGAAAAAACGAAATTAATTAAAGATAAAAAAGGTAAAAATTACAAAACGCCCCAAAATTGTTTTGCTAATAACTTTAAAACTGTGGGTGATAGAAAAAAACTGGTAGCATTTTTTAATTCAGCGCAGCGAACTGCTTCAGAATCACAACTCAAAATAAAGAAATCGATTTTCATGCAGACCGGTGTTATTTATCTATCTATCTGTCCATTTGTTTGTCTGTTTATCTGCGAGTCCGCATGCCTGCTTACCTATTTCCCTATCTATCCATACATCTACCTGTCATCTTGTCTTCCATACTAATGCTGAAAGCGAAATGTCACATAGAGAAACTGTCTTAATTTTAGGAAGTGTGACCATAACGAGGCCTTGGGGATAATGAAGTAGTCATACCCATATTTTAATGACAGATATTTTTTTCTACAAAGAAGAAGGTCGTGTAACTTAGAAACAGTAAAATCCTTGCGTGGTCTTTCCATCTCACACGGTGAAATTTCATCTATATCAGAAGGGACACGGTTTAACTCATAAAGCTATAGGGAGAACATACGAGGGAAATATAGTCAGCTTAACTACCCATTAATGTGAATAGAGCCATTTTCCACTGTGACTTTACTGCCTAAATTACCTGGTGAACTAAGCTTACAAAATTACGGAATTCGTAAGCAGATTCCCCTTAAATGAGCAAAACCTTAAAATATTCTAATATCAATCAGTGGATAATCAATGTAACAAAAAGAATACGACGATTCTGTAAATTATTACAGACTTACAGGCTAACAAAGACTTTAAAATCTACTCTAAGTTAGACCAAGGAGGAATTTAGAAAAAAGAAAAAACCATGTAAATAAGGAATACTGAAAACTCTCATACCATATTGACACTTATAAACAAATAAAGCTTTTACACAGGAAAAATGAGGCTACTCTGCTTTCGCCACCCTCCGCTAACAGAAAAGAATGGTGAAGGAAAATGTATAGAAAAGTATGAAAAAGTATAATGAAAAAAATAGCTTCAGAGTTCATTTACACCATGCGTACACTTACCTCGTGTACTCAGTTACTTATTATGGAAAACAAAAAATAGCATGACACGCGAGACTACTTAATCTAATTTTTTTAAGCAGGAAGGAAGGACCAAGGCCGATGCCCGCAAAAGCGCCCCACCCATAGAAGAAGAGAGCCAAAATCAAGGTCCAGGGTTTTCGAGATGAGTTTTTGAGGCATTGAAGGCCACAAGGTTTTCTCTGGCCCAGTCAAAGATAGTAGAGAGATCAAAGGTCAGGTGCCCCATAGCCGTCCTACGCGAATCATGGAGTGACTCTTGAGAAGGATGCTTTGGGAAGCGGATGAAGTGAAGAGTGGAATCATCGGCATAGAAATAAATAGGACAGGAAATGCGAATTAAAAGATCATTAATAAATAAAAGGAAAATAGTGGGTGACAGGACAGAACCCTGAGGAACACCATTGTTGATAGCATTAGGAGAAGAACAGTAGCCATCTACAACCGCAGCTATAAATCGGCCGAAAAGGACATTAGAGATGAAGGCACAAATAGAAGGATAGAAAACGAAGGGGGGCAGTTTCGAAATTAAAGATTTTTGACAGACTATCAAAAGGTGTTTAAGAAACTTCCTATTAAGGACAGATTAAAAAACTTTAGAAAAGTAAGAAATCAAGGCAATTGGACGATAGTTGGAGGATTGAGAGTGGTCGTCCTTCTTTGGGACAGGCTGAATGAAAGCGAACTTTCAGCAGGAAGGAAAAATACCAGATGAGAGACGAAGACGAAAGAGTTTGCCGAGGTAGGGTGTCGGCACTGAAACACAGTTCTTAAGAACGACAGGAGGAACACCATCAGGACTGTACGACTTCCTAGAGTTGAGCCCAGATAGGGCAGAAAGAACATCTTTGGAAGAGAGTCTAATTTCAGACATAATAAAGTCAGAGGGAAGAAGAGATAGAGGAACAGCACTGGAATCGTCCAGGGTTGAGTTGGAAGCAAAGGTTTGAGAGAAGAGTTCACCTTTTAAGGAGAAGAGACGACAACTGAACCGTCGGGACGGAAAAGAGGAGGGAATGAAGAGAAAACAAAGTTGTTGAAGAGGTTCTTAGCTAGATGCCAGAAAGATCGAGAAGAATTAGAATTAGATAGGTTTTCACATTTCTGTCTGATGAAATTTTTGGCGAGTCAAAGAACAGATTTTGCATGATTCCGGGAAGAAATATAAGCTGAGTGAGAGTTAGGAGTTGGATGGCGACGGCACCTTCTGAAAGACTCCTCTCTGTTGAAGATAGCATTAGAACAAATAAAGTTAAACCAAGGTTTTTTGCGTTAGTAGTAGGAATAGAATATAGAATGTACACCTCAATGCCCGACAGAATCACCTCCGTGATGCGCTCAGCACACTCGGAAAGGTCCCTGTCACAGAAGCAGTAATCATTCCATGGGAAATCACAGAAGTACTGCCTAAGAACCTTCCAATCAGCGGCGCCAAAGTACTAAAGGCTGGATTGGAGCGATAGGACAAGAAACAGATATAAGATTATGGTCGGAGGAGTCCAACGGAGAAAAAGTTTCACAGAGTAAGAAGAAGTATGAGAGGTAAGAAATAAATCCAGAATGTTGGGCCTGTCTTCAAGGCGATCGGGGACACGAGTAGGGTTCTGTACAATCTGTTCTAGGTTAATTAGGATAGAAAAGTTGTAAACAGTTCACCAGGGATATTAGTGAAATGGGAGGAAAGCCAAAGGTGGTGGTGAACATTGAAATCTTCTAAAATGGAGATTTCAACAAAGGGAGAGCGGGATAGAACGTATTCCATTTTGGAAGTGAGGTAGTCAAAGAATTTGGATAGTCAGTAGAATTAGGAAAAAGGCAAACAGCGCGGATGTATTTAGATTGAGATTGGCAGGTAAGCCGTAGGCAGAGGGTATAAAATTCGGAAGATTCGAGCTCGGAAATACGAGAACAAGTTAGGTCATATGCCACATCCACTTTTGGAGTGAAATTGAGTATAGAGAAAGTAAGAGTGTACAGAAAAGTGGTTGCTGTCAGTCGTCCCAGACATCATCGTACCTTTCATTTTTAAGAATTTTTTATTTATTGATTTGTTATATAGTATAAAAATCATTCTTTCATTGACGCATTGAATGCTTTGATTGAATGCTAAAGCAACCGTATTGAGAGACTGACTGTTTAAATTTATTTATATTACCATCTATCGCACTGCAATATTCTTTTTGCAGAAAGAGGAGCCAAATGGGACTTAGATGAGGGAGCATTGATCCAGAAGCACCTCCAGCTGGTCAGCACACCCCAATTTAAGAATTCCCCCGACAGTGTACATCATCTATGTGATTTTTCTTTCCTTTATTCTAAAATTATGCTAACAAAATACCTGTCTAACCTGTTCTTAAACATATTTACCGAACTGCTTATTACGACTTATTCACGATTTTCAATTCAAACCTTTCACCGTCAATTTTAAAGCATTTTTCTCGTAATGTTCCTATCTTCTAAATCAAAGAAATGTTGGTAATTTACGTTATCAAAACGATTTAAAATTTTAAATATTTGAATTAATTCGCCTCTTAAACGCTTCGTTTCAAAGGATACAAATTCAGTTCTTTGAGATTATTTTCGTATGGTTCATTAGGTAATGATTGAATAAGCCTCGTTGCGCGGAGCTGAACCCTTCCTACCATTTCTTTACCCTTACTCGCGTAGGGCGACCAAACCTGTACAGCATATTGTAAGTGAGGTCTAACACGCAACTTACATAATGGCAAAACAATATCTTTAGATTTATACTAAACAAAATTACAATAAATAAAACCCAATATTTTATTAGTTTTACCTATCGCGACTGAGCATTGCTTTGAGAACTTTAAACACTTTGTAATAATATTGTGACAATGCGTTGGCTCCAATACTTTTTGAAATTTTTTTGTCAAAATCTATCAAACGTTTATCCTCAGCATCGCTGTTTAAGATATAATTAATATCTGAACAATTACTTACCTATTTTGAATGACTGTTTTCCTTCTTAGGAAATCGATGTGTTTTACGTAAAAATCACTAGAAAAAATATCAAAAGGATCTATCTGCAAATGTGTGTTGTGTGTGTGTGTGTGTGTGTGTGTGTAGTTTGAGTGAACGAAAACCATTGGAGAACAGTGTATGAGAGAAGTTTGATAAAGCATGAAGTAAAATTATATAAACCATTTTACTGGTGTTCAATATGGCGAGATAGAGAAGATGACCAATTGATGAGAAATGCAATTGAGCGAGAAACTGAAAGAACAGAATAAAATGCAAATGCAGATTGGGAGAGAGCTTATCAGGTAAACAGACTGACTTTACGATAAGTTGTCAAACGATGCGTAAGTTTGTGTTATTATCGGAGTACGACAGGTTTGCGTGATATCACCATGGGTATTCAACGTGTGTGTGTGTGTGTGTGTGTAGAGGAAATGGTGGGCAAAATACAAGAGAGAATGCTAGAGAATGGAATGAAATATGGTGATGATGATGTGTTGATGAGTAACTCAGAGAACGAACTAAAGACAGCGTTTACGCATGTTTTGTTTTCACTATTTGTGAAAGGAAGTTGTTGAAAACGAATATAAGTACGAGTTTTCTGTAACTGAAAGAGGGGGAAAAGGGGTGCTACTGTAGTATGCGGTCTACCTACGATTGGTTAGGTTTAATCATGATATTTTCGTTAAAACTAACGAAAATATCATGACTAAACCTAACCAATCGTCAAGGGCGATTGACAATGGGATGTAAACAAACAATTAGTAAACAAGATAAGAAGCTATAATTAAAAGGTAGACGGAAAAGGAGTCGGTTTTCGCGATGAATGAAGAAACGTTAGATATTTTATAAGATCTTAAATGTTTGACGATTAATCACGCGTTAAAAGTACACTGAAACAGGGTAAATAAGCTATGGTATAATACAACCTAGAGATTAGAAGAAATATTTGAGTAGCGTTGCAATAATATGTAGTTTGCATGGATGTAATTCATTTCAACTATTAATGTTCAGATACATGGGAAATGTTTACGTACGACACTACAATTTTCTTTACAAAACATGTGGACTGACTGTTTACCGTATGTTTACTGTATATGAATACTGTATTATTTACCGTACATGAAAACTTTATAGACAGGAAATTCCCTAGATATGAAAACAGATGATAACGCGTTATCCCAAAATGGACATGTAGAAAATGTATAAAAAAATGCTAAAATCATAAAAAATTTAATTAAACACATTAGATTTCCAACATTAGGTTAGCACCTACTTCTCATTTGTACGAATGTATGCAGTTACTGTAGTTGTAATTTAACTGTGTCTACAGCTTGAAATGCCATCTTCGCAACTGTCTTATCGAAAGGTTGTGTATGTTTTTGGGGTTGCTTAACCTCTTTCGTAACGTGTAAGGTGACGAAAGGTGCTGGAAGGTGAAGGAGGGAATCTACACCTTTAAGTGGGATTCAAACCTCGGGTCGCTACATCATCTGAATACGGAGGATGGTCACCCATTCAACAACTCTTCAGACAAACTGTCGCTTAAATTCGTAGATCTACGGGAAGCGGTGTTATGGCTTAACTGATTAGGTATATGTAAAATGGTCTTATTAAATTAACTAATTTTGAACTGTATTAGGATTAGGAAGAGAACAATAAACAGTAAACCAAGTCATCTGTCCTGCACGGATTGGTGGATTAATATACTCCAGTAAAATTTCAACTGTTCATGTTATGCAAAATATATTAGTCCCCAGTTGAGGTATTACTATTTCCCCTATCCTAAATGAAAATAAAATAATAATAAATAACTATAAATAAAATAAAGTCGGGTAAAATAAGAAACCAAGAATTTTAGTGAAATCAGAATTTATCCAAATTAGCCATCTACATACGACAGAGTTTTCAAAATGATTCCCATTCGCCGCAATCCACAGTCTGAGATCTTAGTGCTTTCAACTTTCCTCCAGTATTTTAAGGCATATTCAGTCCCCCCCCCCCCTGCTCGAACCACTGATTCCACTCGGCAGACATACAGTTGCTCAAAATATTTTGGGAGGGGTTTGCTAACCGTTAGTGAATAAGATTAATATAATCCTTTTTAAATTTTTACGTGAAAAGAACACAATATTGTGAATTGGTATTTCTCAATAAGTTTATGCAATTTTCATACATGTATTAATTACTGACTAATATTTAAGTACAAAATACAGTAACTATATTTATTAGTTAACTGTAATCATTCTCATGACAGAGAGAGAGAGAGAGAGAGAGACGCAATTAACAGAAAGCAAGATTTTATGTTTCTCTCTTAATTAAGACTAATTACGATGACTTCGTTCGGGGTACGTTACATAGAAACAGTATGCAACTTCAGAAGACTTCAAAAGTTTAGTAAACCAGCTGCCTAACTTCGTGCAACAGCGTGGTCACACCACCTCTTAATCCCTAAAAATAATACTTATAATTATCTCCCAGTTTTTATGATATGACAATTCTCTCTCCTCTCTCTCTCTCTCCTCTCTCTCTCTCTCTCTCTCTCTCTCTCTGTTTCAAGGAGAAGAAGCCAGGTCATTTTGATCATACTTTCTGTATCGAATGCAATACCTTTAAAGATGAATATATATATACAGGATCATCTCCTTTTAAAATAAAAATAACTTCGAATATCATTATTAGAATTTAATCGGTTTATAAAATCTATAGACGACCCGTAAATATAACTTCAGAATCTGATAAGATTCTCCAATTATGTTCGAATAGCTTTACGGATAATTCTGCTCGGACATTTTGATAAATCTTGCCATATTGTAACAGTAAAAGGAAATCTCCTTGAAGAACTCCAGTGAAATTTATTTATCGTACAACGAATTATTTTTAAAAACCTTATTTATAAAAATTCACTAAAACTTATAATCACTAAGGCTAATATACAATTTTACGGCCACTAGATTTTTGACAGAGTTGAAAACCACGCCCCATTTTATACGTGCACCAAACAAGGTGTACCTTATTCCCTGGTTAGGTGTATGCTAGGTTTGGTAATAATACAAAATTGGTTAGCAATTTCACACGTCACAACCGTTCAGACAATCAGGTCGTTGCCAAAAAATAGGTGGCTGCTAAACTATACAATGTATAGAATAGAGATTATATATATTTAATGTACTTACTATGGAACCCAAAGAACTTTATATTACACATCCTTTCCCAAACTGAAGTAGATATAACCTCGGCAGAAATAGCATCTAACATTCCTTTACCTAAATGACCGTAAACAAATGTTCATTGAATGAAAATGGGTCCAATCATTTAAAACCATCGTATGTTTACAAATACTTCACTTGAAAGTTAAGCAAAATGACTTAAAACCGATGTTCAGTGAATCAAAATCAGTCGTAGTTGAAAACGTACCTCCATATGTTTGCGAATGTTTACTACCCCCAATCTACTGGTTGTTTTCGTACGTGATAGAAGTTGCATTATGCATTTGACTGCCATGTTGATCCTATAATATCCTTTTCTTCTTTTAAATAAATAAAAAAAATTAGACATATCACCCATTCTTCCTTCTCAACATTCGCCGGCGAGATGTCAAACCACTAATGTCAAAGTTCCTTCTTTCAAACGCAGAGGTAGAGAGAGAGAGAGAGAGAGAGAGAGAGAGAGAGAGAGAGAGAGAGAGAGAGAGAGATATTTCTTCTAATTTCTAAATCCCCCACCCCATCATGCGATATTCAGAGGTTTCGAAAATGTTCGCTGCCTTTTATCAATTTCTCCCGTTTAGTAAAAGAACTTCTTTCAACATGCTCGATTATAATGATTTCCTCAGCCCTAATTTATTTATACAGTTTAACACAATGTGTACACACACACACACACACACACATATATATATATATATGGTGTGTGTGTGTGTGTGTGAGGAAAAGTTATTTTATATATTGTTTGGAACACAACTTTATTATGATTATTTTTATTATTATTATTACTAATCTCTCTCTCTCTCTCTCTCTCTCTCTCTCTTCTCTCTCTCTCCTTCTCTCTCTCTCTATATATATATATATATATATATATATATATATATATATTATTGGTTCAGAAAGTGTGTCCCACGCCAAAAGGAAAAGTATTCTTAAACCTCACTAACTGTTTTGAAATGATTGAGTTACCCATGGCTTCTTTGTTTACATTCCTTGATATAGTAAAGAAAACGCATATTGAGAAGTACTTTTGCAAATGTTTTGCTAATGCAAAATTACTCATATTGATTCCAGAGCCGCGCTTGCGCGGATCTCCAACCTATCTAATGACGTCATAGTTGGAACTAATCTTGACGGTGATGTTGCGAAGCAGTCTTGTAATATATGACTTAAACATTATTTATGGTAGTTAACCCTTAGCGACGAGTTTTTTTGGGGTGGGATTGGTTACGGTTGGTTGAGGAACGGTTAATTGTGGATTAGGATTTACATTATTACATTTGATTTAAGGAGAAGATCTGGCAAAAGCGCAAAGTGATGCGTTGTTGCAAGGCTGTTCTATATATAGTAACAGGAGAAGTCTAAAAATAGATTTCAGCAAAAGAAAGGCATCTGAAATGATTCTCTCTCTCTCTCTCTCTCTCTCTCCTCTCTCTCTCTCTCTCTCTCTCTCCTCTCTCTCTCTCTCTCTCGTAACATAAAACCATATTTCTTTCATTATGAATATCTCATTACATCATTTAAAAACTATTAGCAATGTATAGATGGTTTCAGATGACAAAAATAACAGTAGATTAAACTGTAATTCTATTTTTATGCGTCTCAATGTCTAAAAATGTAAGGATATTCTATATTACAATAATTTTTCTATATTTCATTTCCAGTATGCGAAGTTACTTATATATATAATATATATATATATATTATATGGTAAACGTTAAGTTTCGTGGAAACCATTGTTTTTTGACAAAGTCGAAATTTGTTACAAGGATCATAATTTGTCGAAATTGGTCACGTTGGAATAAAAGGACCACCGGAGCAATCCAAGAATAAGCCCGCCCCCCCCCCACCTCCCAAAAGTCCCCAATTCAAGAAAAAACGCCCCAGTTAGACCCCAATCCAAGAAACAGCACTCCAGTTCGACCTCAATCTACATTAAAGGATTTTAACATATAAAATTTTAAAAAATATATATTTTAATGTTTACGAAAGATATTTTGCAATAAACAAAAATTAGAACAATTTAATTAAAAAAAAATATTGAGATAAGATTGAATATTGAAATATTGGAATATTGCAAACAATAACTTTATGTTTAAAAAGGATATTGAAATAAAAAGGATCACCTGAAGATCAGGGCCCCCATGTATTCTTGTTTTTTGCTTTACGGTACCAAATATAATAATAAAATAAATTGACTGCCCGGTTAGGTCAACTGTACGCCCTTGACGATTGGTTAGGTTAAGTCGTGATATTCTCGTTAGTTTTAACGAGGATATCATTTGGTAATTGAGGCTGGGGGCCCTGATTTTCAGGTGATCCATAAAAAAATTAGAACAACATAATTAGAACTATAAATCATAAATTATAAATAAATTAAACGGATCACCTGAAGATCAGGGCCCCCAGCCCCAATTACCAAATGATATCTTCGTTAAAACTGACGAAAATATCACGACTTAATCTAACCAATCGTTAAGGACGTACAGTTGACCTAACCGGGCACTCAATTTAATTTATTATTATATTTGGTACCGTAAAGTAAAAAACAAGAATACACCGGAGCCCTGATCTTCTTCAGGTGATCCAATTAAACTATAAATTATAAACTGTAAACTTTATAGTTTTTACTTATAAATTGTATAGCAATCAAAGAATAAGCACCCTCGTTCGACCCCCAATCCAAGAAAAAGCACCCTAAATTGATTTGGGGGTGCTTATTCTTAGATTGCTCCGGACCACCTAACTTACTGTAATCTGGTCTCCGTGAAACTTCGTATTAGCCACACACACACACACACACACACACATATTATATATATATATATATATATAATACTGCAAACCCACGAGGAAAAAGAAAAAATATTCCAAGGCCTTTTGTGTATTCAGCAATACACCTCGTCAGGGAATCATTTCAAATGATTGACTTTCCCATAGCTTCTTTGTTCACATTGCTTGATATAGTAAAGAAAATGCATACTGAGAAGTACTTTTGCAAATTCCCTGACGAGGTGTATTGCTGAATATACGAAAGGCCTTGGAATCACTTTTTCTTTTTCCTCGAGGGTTTGCATCATTCATTCATTTCACGTGTTTAAGTGTGAAATTTATCAATATGCCGGCGCACATCAAAACCCAGCTGTTCATCCTTCCACACAATAAAGAAAGTGGGTTGGTAGATAAATGGGTACCCTGGGTGGCCTAGTGGTTAAGATGCTGGGCTGCTGGTGGGGCGTGGTTCGGATTCCACGTTAAACTGTGGGTCTAGGGTGGAGTGACAAGTTTAACCTTCGTCAGAATGAACAATTCGGGCGGAAGCTAACCAATGTAACCAATATATAAATAGTTAAATATGGGTCACAAATCCCGTAGAATTAAAATAGGCAAATTTATTTACAAAATCTAAACTACAAAATACAGTATTCGAAAATTCTTCTTCTTTAATATAGGGTTTACATATTTTAGTTATTAACTTATTTATTTATTGCATATCGCTACCGATATATATATATATATATATATATATATATATATATATATATCACTGTCGTATAAAATAAATTATCATCGAAAGTTTACTTTTAAATTATGTAAAATATTAATATTATTAGTATTAATAATAATAATAATAATACTAATAATATTAGCGTACACTTTTTATTCATTAATTCTTATTTTACTTTAATACATACTTTTATTTTAAATTTTACATTTACTTCATCATTTGCTCCTAAATTAATTAAAGGTAAAGACATTTAAACAGCTCAAATTTTGTTTTCCAAGGTTATAGAAAATATAGCTTTGACGATATAGATGGGAACCATTTGAGAGAGAGAGAGAGAGAGAGAGAGAGAGAGAGAAAGATCTCCTTTAAATCACCGATAAAGGCGTGGCATAACAAAGCAATTCATGACGTCAGAAATGACGTCATCGGTTGACGTCATAGCCAAGGACGCGATCTTCGAGGTACGTCAATGATAATTTTGAAAAAGAGCGGAGTTTGGGTTTTCAGGAGTGCGTCATTGTTCCATGGAATATTTGCGTTTAGCTTTTGTTTATCACCATTTCATAACTTTTAAAATTTAAATATTTATTACAGTTCTTATGTTACAGCCGTATCATCATAGCAAATGGTGTACTTAGGCTGTCAGTAGTATGGTTGCGTTTAGTTATCTTTATTGTAAGTCCAGTATTAGTTCCTTTCCCCGTGCTATTACTCACGTTTACACTAATAATAATAATAATAATAATAATCCGCATTAACTTTATAATGTGAACTCTTCTAACACTCGGCAGAGGATGAGCGAGGTAGCTAAGTTTAGTTTTTCCGCATTGAAACTGTGGCCCGTGTAGCCAAATAATGAATTTTAACCCTAGAGGGTTAGTGTGGGATCACCACATAGCGACTAGTGTCGGTTTACTTAACCCCGTAATAAAAATTACATTTATAGGTTGAATTAAACAAGTTAGTGCTACTGGGCAATAATAAAAACTAACTTGCATACAATAAAAGACATTATTTCCAGAAAAACAAGTGTACTTTAATTAATTGTAATAGGCCACGCTGCCGGCTTTCTGGCTGTGAACGAACAAAATGATTATTATTGGTCAAATTCGATTTCATTACACTATTATAAGAGTCTGACTTTCGGATATCAAAATTACTAAAAGGATATTAACAGTTTTCAGGTTTAATTTAGTAATTTATATTAACTCTGAACTTATACAGCACTGAAAGATTTTTGGGGTTCATAAATTTTCTAAACAATATTCGGCATCATCTCACCTTGTGGCAGTCATATTGACACCATTAAATTCTCCACCTCGGTCATGGGCTAGATGAAGTTAGGCTAGGTTAATGTGTTAAAGATAGAGCGAGTTAGGTTACGTTAGTTTAAGTTATAGTTACATTAAAGTTAGGTTACGTTCATGTTAGGTGATTTTCGATCGATTATTCTTACATACTGACAGTAAATGAGCTTTGGGAGTGGTTTGATGTAACAAGTAACCGCCTATTTAAGTATTTAAGTTATAAATAAACTGTTATATAATAATAATAGTAATAGAATCTCAGTTGAATTTAACTCACTGATGTAATGTGAATTATAATACTTGCCTACAAACTATACTAATCAAGAAGGTTACAGTAATTGGGATTAATACTGTAATCCATTTTCATGAGAACTGTCTCTCATACATTTATAAAAATTTAAATAAATTAGGAATTTTTTTTAATAATTCTAATTTAAATTTATTTTGCCGTGTATCAGTTCTTCTTTTAAATTTAATTCCTGTTCCAAAACATATTATTATCCTATTATTAATTTAAATTTTGATTTAATCATATCAATATTTTCAGTTATTTTTTAAGTTTACCTTAAATTACAATTTCAAGATTAGATTCTTATTAACTGCACCATTTTATATTTTGCCCGTTCAGCCAGAGGAATTATATGACAGAGGGGACCTATGGCTTAACGTGGAATATGAACCATGGGCCGCTACACATCATCGTCTCGGCTCAGAGAACGGTAACCTGTCGAAATACTGAACAGACCTCGTATCGCTTATCTTCGCTGAGTTTCCAATAACCACAGTTAACCTCTAGTTCTTCATGATTGGATACATGGACCACTTTGCCTGAGAATGACTAACAAACATCAAATATTACAACAAGAAGAGGCAGAGCGAATGTATTGTTTATGGTTCTGTGTGTGTGCGTGTGTGTGTGTGTGTGTGTGTTGACTAACTAGTGGGATAATTATATCGCCACCTCACTAGTTTAAACTCACTATCGGGTAACTTTGGTTAGGTTAGATTAGGTAAGGTTAAGTTAGGATTGGTTGGTTTCGCTAAATTACGTAAAGTAAGGGAAAGTTAGAATAGATTAGGTACCCCAATACAATTGTGTGATATAAGTATCCCTCTAATATAGTAAGACAAACGTGCGCGCGCGCGTGTGTGGGTGTGTGTTTGTGTGTGTGTGAATCTGCAAGATAACTTTCAAGTGGTCCAACCGCTTGAGAGTTCTGATGGTGGTGGTGGTGGTGGGGGGGGGGGGGTTGCATCTCGTGATGCCTTTTAATTTTTTAATTGTAATGACAACAGATGCGTAGAAATTAAACCTTAATTTTTATTATGTAAAAATATCGAGACTAAACCTTTTCGTAAAATAAGATTAGTGTCTTGTGTTACCAAATTAAAGTAGTCCTTACAGAGAATTTCCATTAATAGAGACAATCAAAGTGACATTCATGTTTGGCATCATCCCATTCTTTATCTTATTCTTAATTCTGTGAAGTCATGTTTGGTTTCGATCAGAAACCAAACTTGTTTAAATCCACATAATTTTTATAAGAGAAAAATAAATTCAAACTATTAATAGCGTTGCATAAGGTTCACTATATGTCTCCTCCTCAAGGTATTAATAAATTAACAAGTCAACTGCTATTTCTAATTTTAATTTATGCCTGATATCAAATTGAAGGTATACTAGGTGTATATATATATATATATATATATATATTAAAAATTAAAAATAAAATACCCAAGTACTAAGAATAAAAATACAAGTAATAAAAAATAGCAATTTTTATGTTAAGGGAAGCTGCAGAAAACGTTTTCGTGCCCATAGTTTAGAAAACATATGATAGAACTGACGAATAGCTTGAATAATTGGGTTGGTTGATTTTTTTTAATTCTTGGCATTAAACGGTATTGAGCACGATTTGTTACCTCGGGAAGACTTGAGAAGATATGATTAGCAAACATTTGCGAAGCTGAGCATCTTAGATGTAGCTTATTTAGCAGTCTAAAAGATCTGTTATAAAGTAAATTAAGGATTCTGACAGAATCTTTTTGTATAGTTAGCCTAAAGTTGCTGCCCATATGTACTAGTGCAGAAGGTACGAAAGGGAGTGTCTTTAGTTTCGCTTGTACAGAATCTGAAGTTCCTTATATTCGTGTTTGCGTTAGCACATAAACTTCAATATTGTTTTCTCATGTCTGAGTCACCACTCAAGTTGCTCGTGATAATTTGAACGAAAAACTTAAGTTCTTGTACTTGCTCTATTGATTCACCTCTCATTCGGAGACTAATATGAGCTGACTGATTAGAGTTTTTGAGGTGGAACTGCATAACTTTAGTACATAAATATACTGTAATAACTGCAGTACTTTTTAAAAGTCAACTCGTAATAAAAATCGGAAAAGCAGAGGAATCTGCCAATATTTGAACCATATAATTGGTAATTTTTCAATTTGGGTAAATGCAAAACATCGTAAAAGATTGAAAATCGAGCTAAAAACCCAAAATATATCCATAAACCCACTAATTACCTCTAGCGGTAAAACAACCATTTCATTAAGGTGACTGACTACAACTTTAGAACAATTAAAAAAGTTTACAATTCATAAAATTATTACATATCAATAATGGAACGTTTAATTATGTTTGCTGACGCCGGAGTGTTTCTGTTGGCAAGAATTGAAATAGCGTTAAATTAACACGATGTTAACGGGACCTTTAAAATGTTTGAAAATTACATTACCCTTATTAACGCTTCCTATATAACATTGTATTTACGTTAATATTATCGTCGGCTCATATCACTATAACTCATTTAATTTATTCTTAGAGTGTTGTTGTTCTTTGTGTGGGTTGTTTTTTTTTCTTTTTTGAAAAATGGGGAGTATATTAATATCTACTTTTATTCGAAATGGAATTTTTGAAATATTCCCCATAAAGAATTTATTTCAAAGAAGTATAAAACTTTCTTCTGCCATCGAAATAACCTAATTCAGAGGTTCCCACCCTTTTCTGACTCAAGGCACCCCCAATGTCATTTGTTGTTCTTTCGCGACACCCCGAAGTAATTTCAACTCCCATTGTTCAACATCCAGTTCCACCCATTCCCAACATCACGTAATTTCAAACTGATCCTATACAGTTTCGTATGAACGTAATAAATGGCAAATATTTCGTTTCACTGGAAATTTACACATCTTCACTAACTTTTGAACTTTTGATTACTTATTTTTAAAGTTTTCTCATGAAATTTGGCGGCATCCCAGTTGGGTTATTTTCGTCTAATTTCAAGAAAAAATTCCTTATGTAATACTGAAACTGAAAGCCTAATTGTTAACATAAAAGATCAGTCACATTTATTTTGTTCAAGCAAACAAATTCTGATTGTAATATCTTTCTAACTCATTTGAATAACGTATTGCGTAATTTATTAAGTTGAATACCATAGTTAAAGGTGATTTTAATATTATCAGGTCATCCCATAAGTAATATCATTTTTAACGATAGATTAAGTTTAAACTAGTCCTACTCGATTTAAGCATAAATTTTCCGAAGGTTATATCTAAGAGGAGATCTATCGTGTTTCGCTACATACTTTACAGACCTTGACCAGTGAAGACGTGTGTTTTGCTTTATGTGAACCCCTCATAAACATGGCGGTATCAGAAGAGCATATCAGGCATATAATGCTTTACGAGTTCAAAAAAGGGAATAGTGCTACTGAAGCAACGCGAAACATTCAGGAAGTTTATGGCAACGATATTCTGCGTGTGAGGAAATGATGGTTTCAAAAGTTTAGGAATGATGACTGCTGTTTGACAGATGCAGCACGCTCTGGACGCCCTGCTGAGTTTGATGATGACCTGCTGTTAGCCGCACTTAAAGAAGAATGTTCAACAACTGTCGAAGAATTGGCCCAGAAACTCAATTCATCCCCGTCCACCATCCATCGACATTTGCAACAACTCGGGAAAGTGCCTAAGTTAGGAAAATGGGTGCCACATGAATTGTCGGTCGACAATCTGAGGGTGCGGGTAAACATTAGCACAGCTCTTCATTCCCGTGAACTCCAAGATCCGTTTTTGCACCGTTTAGTGACTGGTGATGAAAAGTGGATACTGCACCAGAATGTTAAGCGCTGTCGACAGTGGGTTTGTGCCGGAGAACCAGCGACACCACAGCCAAAACCAAATCTTCACCCTCGGAAGGTGTTGCTTAGTGTTTGGTGGGATAAAGGTGGTGTAATACACTTTGAAACCTTACCACACAACCAAACAATCACCGCTCAAGTCTACTCTCAACAACTGGATCGATTGAACACTGCACTAAAAGAAAAGAGACCTTCTTTGGTTAATCGGAAAGGAATAGTGTTCTACCACGACAACGCACGTCCTCATACCGCTCGGATCACTTCTGCAAAAATTTAGGAGCTTGGGTGGGAAAAACTTCCACATCCTCCATATTCTCCAGACCTTGAGCCTTCAGATTATCATCTCTTCAGGAGTCTGCAAAACTATCTTGACGAGAAACAGTATACTTCTTTAGATGACCTGCACACCAGTCTTTGTATGTTTTTTGCCTCAAAACCGCCTGAATTTTATAAACATGGCATTGAAAAGCTTGTAGGACGTTGGCAGAGTGTCATTGATTCCGATGGAAAGTATATACTAGATTAATTAAAAAGTTCCAGTTGAGTTTTTTTTTGTCCTTCAAATTCCGATCTAAAAAACGACATTACTTATGGGAAGACCTGATAATTTGCAAACTCAGTCAAACCTTTCCCTCGTCATTCGTAAATTTTTAAACTTAATGAATTCATTTTATCTTAGTTACAGTATCACTAAACTGACTCGTGTCTTCAACTGCGGTAGTCGAATAACAGCGTCTAGAATTAATAATATATTTAAAATAGCAATACCCTCGTAAATCCTGGAATTATAACTACAGCTATTAGTGATCCTAATCCTAATTACATTATATATAATAATATTACAAAGGTCACTAAACAAATCACTTATTGAATATAGAACATTTGCGGCTGCACAAAATACTCATTTGTCTGTGATAAACCTACGAACGACTCAGATTATATGTTTAGTTCTTCTGTGACTCTTTATTTCATATTTATATAATTGCTTTCCTTAAGAAAGAAAGTTTCTCCCAAAGTGACACAAAACCATGGATCACTCCAGGTATCATTAATTCAATAAAAATAGGGATACATTATTCGAACTGCAAGCAACAAGGTACAATTCCTAAACTACAATATGCATAGTATAGAAACAATGAACTAAATTAATTAAAATTGGAAAGTGTAGCTATTATAGCAATCAATTTTCCAAGCACAAAGGAGACATGAAAACGCATTTATAAACAGTCTTCTGGGAAAATGAATTAAGAAAATTTCAATAGAAAAACTAAATATTGGTAATAACATATAGTTATTGATGATATTTCTATGAAAATTCTTTAAATAGCGTGCGTATCCATAGCTGATAACTTCGCTCACAATTACTAAATATACGAGTATTACATTTACCATTAGACTACATGCCATTCAAACCACTACTTCATTTTCTTTGTTCCTAATACTTCTCTACTGATGTCTGGAATGATTGGTAATTAAAAATACAAAAAATAACATTCATAACATAAAATGTCCATAACTTTAGCTAAAATTATATTAACCAAGGTTTTTCCAAAGTATATTTCCACAAAGCTAAAAAAGTGGTTGTATAACACTCCTGTTTAAGGGGTTGATCTTACACTAGCAACTAATTATAAACCGGTGTATTCATTTTATCTGTATTCAACAAAATCTTTAAAAAATTATGAAAAGAAAACTGAATCATCATTACTGAGAATACTACAATTTATTCTCTCAAAATCAATATGGCTTCCGTAAAAAATAAAACAACGGACATAGCTATTTTGAATCTTATGGAAAGCGCCACAGTGTTGCTGAAAAGAACAAAGAAATAATGATTTTTGTATTTATGGATTTGAGTACGGCTTTTGGTGCGATAGACCATAATATTCTATTTAGAAAATTATAATGTTATGGTTTACAAGAACTATCAGTGATTGTTTTAAAAGTTATTTGTCCAATAGATATCAGTTTGTATCGATAAAAAAATGTTTGTTCAACTAAATTGACTGTAAAACATGATATACCCCATTACTGTCTTGGGTTCACTGTTATTTTTATTGTACAGAAATGATCTTCCACGCTCTTGTGATATACTTAATTTCCTGATGTTTGCGGATGTTACAACTATCCTTTTCTTGCAAAGTTATTAATACAGTAAAGGACTTACGAGAGAGTCAGAACCAGAAGGGCGAACTCGAGTTCGCCCTTCTGCGTTTACAACAAAGTTGAAATCTCTTTTAATAATGGAATACTGATAAATTTAGGATTAAATGTATTAACTTCATAATGTTTGGAGATGATACAACTGTGTTTTATTCTTGCAAAGATGTTATTCAGCTAACGACATAAAGGACATATTTAAATAAAAATTTATCAAAGTAATAAAATGGCTGACAACCAATAAACTCTTCCTAAACACCAGTAAAACAAATTCCATGATTTTTAATAATAAAAGAAATGTGTATCTTGATGAACTTAATGTTGATGAAATTGCTGTAAAGGAGTGTACTGCAACAAAATTTCTTGGTGTAATGCTAGGTAAAAATCTGCAGTAGAATGGCCGTGTAAATTATATCTCAAGAAAGATTTCAAGGAACGTTGCTATAATGTTTAAGCTTAGACGTGTAGTCCATAAACCGGTTTTTTTAACTCTGTATCATACTCTTATTCTTCCTTATATAACGTAATTCATCTTTGTATTGGGAAATTCCGCTAACAACGCTTTCAACAGTATCTTTGTCATCCAAAATCGAGCAATAAAGTTATTATCTGAGGCTGATTTCCATGGCCATTTAAATGCATTCTCTAAAGAGTTAAAACTATTAAAGTTCAAAGATGAAATGAAATTAGTACATTTTAATTTAACTTACAAATGTAAGAACAAAATCATTAATTTACATTGGCTAAATATTTCGTAACTCATCAGAAATCCACTCATATCAGACCAGAAATAGATCAAAGTATGTTATTCCTCAACTTAGATTGTATTCGTTTAAAAAATTACCCATTTTCATTGGATTGAAACTATGGAATGGTTTAAGTGCTAATGTAAAAATATTTTGAAAGCAAATTCACTTAAAAACAAGTTGAAATCTCGATTAATAATGGGATACTAATAACTAAATCTAAGATTAAATGTACTGATAGGGTTGCCAGATTTTTCAAATGCCCAAGCGGGACAAAAATTTTTGAGGTTTTTATTTAAGACCAAATTTTTTTTCAAAATGAAACTAGATTTCTTCAATGGTTACAACAAACAAAATTGGAAAAATGTTATTAAAATAATGTTTAACAATTAAACATCGTGAATAATATTGAAATTATTATATATAATATTGAAATATCGTAAATAATATTGAAATTATCATAGCATTTTAAATATTGTAGTATATCGCTTTACTAATTATGTTATGACATATGTCAATATTTTTCTGAACTTTTAATCTTCAAAATTTTAGCTCCATCTTCTGACTTCAAGTATGACTGAAATTCCTTGCAAGTCATGATTGTAAATAACACCGGTACACATTTGAAAACTTGTCGATCGATTTACAAAGTAGTTGGTGATTCTATATAATTTGAGTGCGCTGATCTCAAAATATAGTTAGTTTTTCCCTATCACGTATGGTTTTCTTACTACAGGGTGTGTCATAAATCCCCCATTTATCCCCAAATGTGAACCATCTTATCGAGACCAACATTGGATTGCACATGCTAAACCATAATTTTGTTGTTATAGACTACAGTAACGCTTACATAATAATGTAGGGTAAATATATATAACAACCAGTCCCGTTCCCAGCAAAATACTCTCTCCCCTCCCATCAATGGGTGGTTAAAATTTGGGGACAGATGAGGTATTACAACACCCCTTGTAGCACGAAATCTTTAGGTGATAGAGTAAAACCTAATTAAAGCAGAATTAAATAGCTCCTAGCTCTTGGACAAGCATATTGCTTGTTTATGAAAGAATAAAAAAATAACTGAAAGAAACAAAATATATTTACCTTCTTTACCAAGCGAAGTATGTGTCGGATGCCAGTAAATTGTTCTCCTGCAATCTAGACCCCAAAAGTTCTGCAGAGTCCTTAGGCAGATTCAAATCCCTGACTAAGTCATTTAGTTCGGCTTGGGTTAATGGTTTAGGATCTCGGTCAGCTGTTGGCTGTTCATAAACATCATCATTGTCTGGATTGGAGCTGAATCAGAATCTGAATTGTATTGATCCAGACTCTCGGGTGGGCGGGGAATAGGAAACTTCTGGACCATGGGGTACCGGCCTTATTGCAGATGGAAGACTTGGGTATTGAAGGCTCTCTTTATTCTTTGCATTTATAACCTTTAACATTGCAAGAACAGAAGTAGCAGTCGTCGGTATGGTTTCTAGGCTCGCGCCATACCATAGGGATCCCAAATGGCAAACTTTTCTTTTTACCTTTGCTCCAATTCTTAGTGCCGCAACACACGTAAGACAAACCTTGTGTGGAGCCCAACTTTTGTCTTGATCTAATTTAATTCCAAAATAAGCATGATAAGCTCTCTTAATGAAGGTCGTTACATTGTCCTTTGTTTTACAACAACATACCGACCATAAATATAACAAAATATGTCTGGACTATGGGTACATCCTCTAGAAGCCATTATTAAAATTTTAAAGACGTAATGTTAGAATTATCTATCTGAAAAATATGAAAAAACGAAATTAATTAAAGATAAAAAAGGTAAAAAATTACAAAACGCCCCAAAATTGTTTTGCTAATAACTTTAAAACTGTGGGTGACAGAAAAAAAACTGGTAGCATTTTTAATTCAGCGCAGCGAACTGCTTCAGAATCACAACTCAAAATAAAGAAATCGATTTTCATGCACACCGGTGTAATTAATTAAAAAAATATTCTAAATCTTATAATAAATCAGTGTGTGTGTGTGTGTGTGTGTGTGTGTTCCTCTTTCACGCACAAAAACTTTCACGCAAATGCAGCAATTTACACCTGAACGATTTCTTATAAAAAGTAGACATATTTACAGATTTTATTTGAATTACACAATCTCAAGTTGTATGGTCAAGCAATCGCGGGATTCACACTACAGTAATTCAAAGCTTACAATATAACTACAGCCGAAAAACTGCCAACTCGTGGCCAAACATAACATTTTATAAACGTTATGTAATTTCTAGGATGCTCTAGAACATTCACCATTACTCTACAGAATTCTACAGGATCCTACATAATTCTAGAAAATTCTAAATCAATTCATCCTGAAAAAATTTGCTTAAAAAATATTTTTTGTGGGACATTTTGAATACAAAGGGATTTTTGGATCAAATGCGGGACTGTCCCGCAGAATGCGGAACGTCTGGCAACCCTAAATGTACATTACAATATTACTTGTTCATTTCTCGTGTGTAATCTAGGATTAAATGTACATAACTATATTACTTTATCATTTTTCGTGTCTAACTGTCAATTCTTTGTATTGTATTGGTATTATATCTTCATAATGACTTTGTATGTATTTGGGATCACCTGAAGATCAGGGCCACCAGCCTTCTTTAGTTAGCCTTATAAGGCTAACTAACGAAAATATCACGACCTAACCTAACCAATCGTTAGGTCAATCGTTAGGTATTCGTTTCATTTCTATAATAATAACTTAAGATTAACTTACGATTAATATATAGTGTATTTCCACTATTAATTCGTCTGTACATTAATCATAATTTAAATGTGAAATATATATATATCATGTATTATATTTTATCTTTAATTAATGTGAGAGCCCAGTAAAGCCTACAGATTAAGGGCCAAATTATATAAAATAAATAGTCCAGTTGATAGTATTATTTATATTATATTACTGTAACATTAACAAAAAAACTGTAATATTTATTTATAAATAAATTTATAATATAAATTAATAAAAAATAAATATTTTCAAAATGACTTTAATGATTTTACGGTGATTTAAATTCAATGTATAATTTCCATCTATTAGTTCGTTTGGATCACCTGAAGATCAGGGCCCCATGTATTCTATTTTTTGCTTTACAGTACCAAATATAATAATAAATTAAACTGAATGCCCGTTAGGTCAACTGTACGCCATTGACGATTGGTTAAGTCGTGATATTTTCGTTAGTTTTAACGAAGATATCACTTGGTAATTGAGGCTGGAGACCCTGATTCAGGTGATCCGTTCGTTTATATATTATTAATCGAAACTATTTATAAAGTGATGTTTTATCTTTAATCTGAGAGCCCAGTAAAGCCTAAAGCCTAAAGCTTAAGGGCCAAATTAAATAAAATGAATAGTTGAATGTTAAAATTACTTATTTATATTAATTTATGTTATGGTACGATCCATTTCAGTAGTCCTGTTTACACTACCATCTATGTTACAGCTCAGCAGTATATCCCGACTATTGAAATCGATCGTACATACTGCAATTACTTGTCTCATTTTTTTATACTTAATTACGTATTCTTTGTACTGTATTTAATATACAATACTTTAATATTTAATAATTCGTTTCTCACATTCAACTAAGTTAGTTTGCGTATTTTAAATTAATACCTTTTTTACTTATACATTTATATAATATTTTAATCATACGGTAATTACTTAGGAAGTGATCGGTTATCTTCGAATAAATCTGAGGTCCGTCCAAAGCCTGAAGCTTAAGAGCCAAATTAAAAAAATATGAATATTATCGTCATATTTCAATATTATGTAATATTGCAAAAAAAAATTCTCAATAATTTTTTTATTTGATTTAATTTTTTTTAGTTACTTTAACCAGGCGAGACACTGGGCATCGGGGTATCGCAATTCTCTCTCTCTCTCTCAATCAGAAACAACTCACCTACAGCACTTCCTTTTTAGTACTTCTGAATTTTCTCAATCATAAAATGCATGCAAGCGAGTAATCATACAATATGTAGAGCTATATACAAACTTTACATGGGTACCGCTTATTACTGCAATTACGCATTAATAAAATATAAAAAAAGTACTGTCGTTCTTTCTATATTTGCCATGTTAAGTCGATAAATTGTGCCAAATTGTTTGGAACTCGTCAATTACCGGAAGTTAATAAACTGAATATATATATAGTGGCCCAAAAGGTACCTCCAACATTAAACACCTTCGCAACATCTAAGATCATATGACGGAGGGGACTACAGCTTCACGTGGGATTCGAACCAAGGGTCGCTACATAATCTGGACGCGGAGGACGGTCTCCCATCCAACTACTACCCAGAACCCAATGTTGCTTAACTTCGCTGATCAACGGGAAGCGGTGTTACGACATTGGCTACGACGTAGCCCATTTTGAAGAGAATGTCATTGGTTTGGACTGTCGGAAGCACTATGGAAGCGGCATTGATGGCCTGCCTATTCGCCTCATCTCAGCCCGTGTGACTTCTTTTTGCGGGGATACCTCAAAGATAGAGTTTACCAGAGCAACCTAAAGACTTTGGAGGAGCTGAAATCATCGATTGAACGTCAAATCGTCGACATTCCGACCGAGGTTCTCCACAGCGTGGTATCGAATTTTGGGATGAGGTGCGAAAAATCGTCGAAGTGGAGGAACAGCACATAGAACACATTATCATATAAATGGCTTGAGATGCTGATTTGAATGGCGCTTGAACTATCTTTGTACTCTCAATAGTTTGGGTGAAATAAAGGCTTAAATTGGTAGGTACCTTTTGGGCCACCCTGTATATATATATATATATATATATATATATATATATATATATATATATAAGTAAATATTGTGAGAGCGAGAGAAGCACAATTAATATAAAATCTAAACTGGACCTACTGTATACTCACCAGTTGGACAATACCATAACACTGACACTAGAAAACTAACTTAACCTAACCAACGCTACTCTCTAATCACCTAACCTAACTTAATTTAACGCAAATATACTTGTCGACTGAATGTCCATTTAATCAGCTGTCATAATACCGCTAGCAATTATGCTATATTTTATAAATATTTTATATATATTAATTTATCATTTAATTCCTAATTATTTTAATATAAAATTCTTTTAGTATTTAATATATAACAATTCTTACTTTCTTTTACAAATCTGTAATTGGTGCATTTTAAAAAAAACTTCGCTGCCACCACCTCTGAATTAGGACTTGGACACCCATAAAAGGAGATTTTGGAATCTTTTGACGTTGTGTTTGGAACCAAAGGCATTTAAAAGTTATCCAGAGAAGCGACGAATGATGCACTCTACAGTAGGACAGTGTACCGAGTTCCATTATTTATTGAACTCGATAAAGTGAGTTTATTAATTAGTTTTAGGAAACCGAGTCGATACTAAATCTCGAGAAACTAAGTTATAGTGGAGTAAAACGAAAAACAATGTCAACAGATCTAAAGGCTACGTTATATTAATTTTAAAAATCAAGTAAGATACGAGACCTACAATATTCCATGTTATTTTCATTCCATACCAATATATTCCTCGGGTAGAATTATCTAATATATATTATATATAATATATATATATATATATAATATATATATATATATATGTTAACCCCCTCCGTCTATGGCCTTGGGCGGTTTCGAAGTTGACGGGTCTGGTTAGGTGGCAGCAACGGATTTTTACTCTAGAGCAGTGGTTCCCAAACTTTTTTTGCCGCGGAAACCCTTTGACATTATTTAAAAAAGCGTGGAACCCCTACCTATATTCAAGAATATTAAAAACCAAATTGTGGGATAAAAGAGAACTTATTTATATTAAAAATAAATAAAAAATTCGAATAAAAAACACCTTAATTTTTGTAAATTTGTACATAATTAGTTTAACAAAAATGAAATGAATACCTAATGGGAAGAATGGATAATTGAATTCTCATACTGGTGCAGCATCCAGTCTGCTGCGATATTCTGTTTTCGTGCTCGCATATCTTGAAAATCCTGATTCACACAAATATGTTGTTGCAAATGGCAATAGCACTCGTATGGCTCGTTTTGATAATTCCGGATATTCGTCACTTAAATTTCCTCAGAAAATAGCTACCGGAACTTCTTCAAACTTGGCCTTTAACTGAGTATCTGAAGTAATTTCTATTAAATTTTCATAATCCACTGCTAGAAATCCTGTTGGCTTTTCTTTAACTTTGAATGGATTCTGTACCCAGTAATGGTCTTTGTTCTTCAAATTTGGAAAATACTCAATTAGAGATTCTGATAAGCTGTTGAGATGATTTTTAATATCATTGAAGATTTCAACATCTAATTCCACTTCGGATTCTTGGAGAAAGTCACTAAGAAGCGGAAAACAGTCAAGAGTATTTTGTTCCACATCTGAGATCCAGTACTGCAATTTACGTGATAAAGATACCATTTTATCTTGCGCTTGAAAAATGTTTACTTCTTTCCCTTGCAGAGATAGACATTTCATTCAATTTGAAAAAATATCTGCTAAATATGCAATCCTTGCTAGCCATGCCATATTTGTTAATCTGTCAGATAATCTAAATATGATCAATAAATAAGACAACAATTCTCTCCTCAATTCAAACATTCTCACAAGAACATTTCCTCGTGAGAGCCACCTAATTTCTGTATGTAAAAGTAGAGTGTTATGAAGACAACCCAGATCTTCACACAAGGCCTTAAAAAATTCGTGATTGCAATGGCCGAGATTTAATAAAATTGATAATCTGCACTGCTTCGTCCAAAACTATCTTTAATGAAGCTGAAATCCTTTTTGTCACTAATGCTTATCTGTGAAGAATGCAGTGATTACTGTTGCATTTTTTGCAACATTCTTGATTCGTGTTACAGCGCCAGCTAATTTTCCTGTCATTGCCTTTGCTCCATCGCTGCATACTGAAATACATTTTTCAAAGCCTATATCATGCGTTTTCATAAAATTATCAATGCAATTAAATATATCATTTCCTGTGGTATGCAATTCTAAACTTTTGCAAAAAAGCAAATCTTCTTCAATTTTCTTATTAAAGTCATATCTAGCAAACACAAGTAAAATTGCTAGTCCAGCAACGTTTGTGGACTCATCTATTTGTAATACATAAGCATCACATACACGCAATCGTGAAATAAGTTCATTTTGAATGTCATTAGCAATATCATTAATACGTCTTGACACCGTATTGTTGGAAAGAGATACAGCCTCAACTTTCTGAACAGAATCTTCATTAAACACGCAAGATATTATATCTTTTATAAAGGTTTTATAAGTGATTCACCAATAGTATGTGCCTCACCAGCAAGAGCAATGCGGTAACATGCTTTATATGACGCTTCTGTTGCATTTTCATTGTCTGTTTTACATTTTTTTAATAAGACACTTCTAGAGCTATTCAGACTTTCAAGTTTTCTTTCAAAAAAAGAAATATCTTTATTTTTAAAAGTCTGATGGTTTGTTTCCATGTCTCTGTAACTTTGCTGGTGCTAAAGAACTGTTTGCTAATATTTTGACAAAGTAAGCAAAGGGCATCTGGGGCTTCTTCGTCACCAATACTAGTAAAACCATATAACAAATAATTAGGATCATATTTACGTTTTTTCATAGATGTCTGCACAGAATCGGAGGAAGCAGATTTCTTTTTTGTGGATTAATCACACTAGAAGTTGGTGGTTGTGCAGCTTCTGCAATTTCTGTATCTTCTATAGATGCTTTTGTTTCACTAGTTTCTGCATTACTGGTAATTTCAGTTTTTTTACGAAACCCATATTTTAACCATCGATCCATTGAAGGGTTAATTTTCACGAATTTTGAAATATTACAATTACGAAAATGAATAATAAAAAGTTCTAACCAAATTAATTCACAGAGGACAACGATTTCAAAGATTGCACTAACGAAGTGTTTATCAAGTAGGCCTAGTAGGTAGAGGCAAGCAACGTTGCTGCACAATCTTCTGCACTTTAATTATTTCTTTAGGCTTCACTTAGACCTGTTAGCGTCTTGTAAACAGATGCACAATATCCCATGTAAACATTAGGAAAATACTGATATTTTTACTGCGCATTCTGCTGCAGTTAATAAAGTCCTTTTGTATAACCACCTCAGATCACTTCACTTCCAAAGCTTACAAAACAAACTGATAACGCACGCTCGAGTCGAGTACCTCGTCTACTATAGAAATAGATTATGACAAGTTCAAACATGTTGGCTACGTCTCCAAACGCAGTTTACATCATTTTACATGCAGATTATGTACTAATATTAATAAATGTTTTCCATTAATGATAATTTAGTTGCTATTTATGGAAATTTCTTTTAAAAAGTAAATCAAATACGCAAAACATGATAAGTATGGCCAAAAAAAATTGGCAACTCTTACAGAGGGCGCTGCTGTTACGTTCGAAATGTTTCGTTCAAGCCTATTGCCGTTTCTAAATATTTCGCTCAAACCATACTTATGCTTTATTTTCCTTCGTGCAAAATTTCATATTTTCTTCGCTAGACTTATTTTTTTGAAAATGAGTAATTTATATTTTTTTTAAATAAAATATTTTTTATTTTAAACTTTAGCTCGCGGAACCCCTGAATTTTTTCGCGGAACCCTGGGGTTCCGCGGAACACACTTTGGGAACCACTGCTCTAGAGTATCTGGTACCATATAGGGAATCGCAGAAGTTTCTCTGATACTACTCTCCGATTTCCTCTTGTAGTGGATCGGAGGATTCTGTGAGGCTTACTAAATTCTCTGAAGGTTCCCCGGTTCTTCTTGTAACGTATCGGGAAATTATTTTTCTCTATTTTAAGACTAAGTTCTCTGAAGAAAACAAGACTCGAAGGAGAAGACAAAGATATTCTCTTACCGTTCGGCTTTATATACTAAATTTTTGGTAACATTATTATTATTTAATGTTGACTTGTTTTGTTTTTTATTCTCAAAAGGCTGCATTATTTTGCAAAATATTTGAAGATAAGGTAAATATTTTAGCTGTAGCAATGTCTAGACCAGTGGTCGGGGAACAGGGGTAAATTACCCCAAATGGGGTAAATTTAAAAATTTTGGGGGTAATGCGTGCGGTATGAGAGACACCATATGCAACAATTTTAAGAGCAATTGGCTTGTTTTTGTTTACTTTGAAGTCTGGGGGTAATTTCATTTTACTCAAATAGATTTTTGGGTAATACCCAAAAAAGTTTCCCGACCCATGGTCTAGACAGATAGGCAAGATATTTGAAGATGAAGCCATATTTTTATTATAAACCGCATATTGACAGATATGATGTTATCATGATCTGCCGAGTTAACTAAAAATAGAAATTGAAATATGCATTTTATTATAAATTACAATTAAACATGCATATGAGCAGAAATTAAATGCTTAAGATTTAAAATTAAACGTTAAGCAAGATATGACTTCATCTTTTACAACGAAAAGAGAATGTATACAGAAAATGAACATTGCAGAACTTAACAAGATTACATTATTAAGCTAAATCTAAAAATTATTAAGTAATTTAAAAAGAAATAATTCAGCAATTATTCAGCAGAAATAAAACAGAAAGCGAATCAAAATTTTATCCGAACTTCGTCAGCGTTTTGCTAATTTGGACTCTATATGTAAAAATGAATATAAGAATATAAATATATAAGAATATAAGGATTATATAAATATAAGGATTATATAAATATAAGGATAATATAACTATAAGGATCATATAACATAAGGATTATATAAATGAATATAAGAATTATATAAATGAATACAAGAATTATATAAATGAATACAAAAATTATATGAATGAATATAAGAATTATATGAATGAATATATTAATATAGGAATTATTCATTGTTCATTTTTACATATATACAGTATATATATATATTAATAAAACACTTTTTTAAAAAAACATTGACCCCCCTCAAAACTCCGGTTTTTTGGGGTAAAGGGGGTTAAAAATGTTGCTCAAAAATAATGTTATTTAAAATCTAAACCTAAAAAGTGATCAAACAATGCAAAAAAACCTTCTTTTGCAATATCTAATAAAAATCATATTAATGTTTACCGTTGAATATTAACAGTGATTTAATATGATTAATTTTTTATCTTGTGCATTAGAAACCCATCATTTACTTAATTTTTTCATATAATACAACAACCTACAACATCCAGTTTTTCTTATGTAGAATTTAAATCTGAATCTATTTTCTTTTATGATTTTTCTTGTGCAAATTGATATTAACGGAGATAAAAGCAATTTTTGGATCGATTAAAATCGATTGAAATAGTATGGTGGTAATTATTCGTTTTACTCCTGCGGGTCGATTTTGATATGAGAATAGGTTTTTATGGTGTATTTTGGTGTGTTTTATTCAAATCTGACTTTCATTTCTTGTGCAAATGAATTATTGAATGCCCGGTTAGGTCAATTGTACGCCCTTGACGATTGGTTAGGTTGTCATGATATTTTCGTTAGTTGGGTTAAGTCGTGATATTTTCATTAAAACTAACTAAAATATCACAACAACCTAACCATTCATCAAGGGCGTACAGTTGACCTAACCGGGCATTCAATTAACCTAACCGGGCATTCAATAATTCATTTGCACAAGAAATGAAGGTCAGATTTGAATAAAACACACCAAAATACACCAGAAAAACCTATTCTCATATCAAAATCGATCCGATTTAATCGATCCAAAATTGCTTATATCTATCTCCTTTAATATCAATTTGCACAAGAAATACCATATAAGAAAATAGATACAGATTTAAATTCTACATAAGAAAAACGGGATCTTGTGGGTTGTTGTATTATATGAAAAAATTAAGTAAATGATGGGTTATAACCCACAAGATTCTTAATTTTTAATAAACATTATCAAGACCTCTAAAATTACATTCAAATGTGATTTAATTAAATACCGAACAAAATATCAACCTCAAAGGATTCAAATAACGTAGAGAACCCTTTGGCCATTTCCTAGAACCATATTAACTCGAGTGGATGATGACTAACAGCAATTGAGGGATCCCCCGTCTTAAAGTACCTAAGCGCCAAAATTAAAATTCGCCAGAAATCACCTCCAAAGTTCACCAATATTCACGCAATAGTATCTCTGTTATTAATTGAGCTAGAACGTTAATTTTCAGCTAAATTAGAGTTCTAAGTATACTAATGAAGATGTTGATGAGTTTTTGGAATGGGTTTTCATATTTTATATTTTATATATATTTTTTTGTATTTTTGATTTTCTTATTATGCCGAACTTTGGGTGCGATTTCTGGCACAGAATGAGGTGAAAAAAGTAGTTCGCTTCATAAGGTTTTCAACCATACTTCTAGTGTCGTAAGGTCATTATAACCCAAACCACGGGATAGAGGCAGGGTGAAAATAGTGATATCCATCAAAAACACGTTTTCGCCTGTGGTGGCGCTTAGGTACCTTAAGACGCGCGGCCGCTCAATTCATTAGTTTAATTTATAACATTAATTAAATATCCACAAGTTTTGTGATGTAGCTTATGATGGTGTTGTTGGGATTTTAATATGACGTACTTTCATGTCCGGGGTTGCTTCTAACTCTTAAAAATGTCGAAGAGGGTTGAAAATATGACATCGTCTCTGGACTGCAAAAATTGTTTAGTGAATTTTAACCATTTGGAATCACCTGAAGATCAGGGCCTCCTAAACTCATACTCTGATTATAGGATTTACTTAATTAGTAGACATGTTAAGTGCACAAAATAGGGTGTCCACTTCAAATCATGATGCAAAGGTCCCCTTTGGTATGGAAGTTCCTTAGGGCCATAGGAAAGAATTTATCCAAAGACACAAGTTGTATCTATGCAGAGACATGCTTAATTTTATGCCTAATCAGCATAAATTATGCTAATGACCGTATTTCTAACTTTTGAACCAATTAACTTAGAAACGTGTGTGATGACTCGTTTTCAGCTAAATTCAGCATGAGAAATCCATTTCTGAGGTTATTATGGGGTTTGGAGGTAATTTTGACCCCCAAAATCAAATGTGGCCGCTGGCCGCCATGTTGAAATTGGGGATTTTCCGCAGTTTCCAAACTGACGGAGTGACACCCCAAAATAACCTGAAACCCCAAAATAACCTCAGAAATGGCTTTCTCATGCTGAATTTAGCTGTAAACGAGTCATCACACACGTTTCTAAGTTCTGTGACCTTTAGAAATTCAATTTCATGTTTCAGATTCACAATGATTAATCCGAAATGAGTGACTCTAAAAGCACGCCTGCCATCATGAACACTCGCGACTGGAGCTTATGCTTCATATGCAGGGCCGGATTTACTTGCTTGTGGGCCCTAGGCCAAACCTTATCAGTGCCCCCCCCCCAAAAAAAATATTATATATATATATATATCGTAATATTGTAATGTAAAAAAAAAAAGAATTACAACATAATGTAACACATCAATAATTTTATTCAAATTAGTTTTATATCATGTACAACTTATTCTTACACAAAGGAATAATGGAAAAAAATACAGTCAAATTGAAGCATAATAAATTTTGCAATAAGAATTACAACATAATGTAATACATTACACATTAATAATTTTTAATCAAATTAGTTCAATATCAAGTACATCAAAGTAAATCAAGTTCCATATCATGTACATCTTACACATAGGAATAATGGAAAAATACAATGAAACTGAAGCATAATAAATTTTGCAAGCACAACTGTGAAGTTCAAAATGACTTTTTCCTGCTTTTTTCTATGGCAAATTTGTCAATGATACTGTTTGTGTCAAGGGATTGTAGGAGGTCCCCAGTGGGCCCCCAGTTACTGGTGGGGCCTAGGCCAATGGCCTATGTTGCCTATTGGAAAATCCGGCCCTGTTCATATGTCAGTCAGACAAAAGCTATGAACCGACTAAGAATCCTTCATCATCTGTGAAATTGAGAAACAAACCTGAAAGACTTTCAGCCTCTTATAAAGAAGTTACGGACAACATCCAGGAGCTCAAGGAATTAGGAGAGTTGCCTGACTTTGTAGTCGTAGATGACATTGGTGGCGGTGCTGGTGGCGGTGCTCAGAATGTAGTGCAGCTGATGATGTCTAATCAAGTAGTGTGGCACAAAAGTTGCAGGAATGCTGTCGACAATCAAAAAGTGCAGAGAGCGAGGAAAAAGCATCAAGTGCAAGAGTCAGTTTTCCCGGTGAAAACTCGCCGCATGAACAGTGGTGCCATGTCCATCGCACAGGCCTCACCCTCACCCTCTACATGCCTGGAGCTGGCCAACAGCTTGAAGCTCATGACGCTTCCACAGGTTAGCTGAGAGATTGTTGCGAGCTACTGATATAGAAATTAATATTTCTTAAAATATTCCTGTCTCTGTCTCTAGTGTATGCTGAGGAAGTCAATTATATTGACTTCCTCAGCATATCCTCAATTACATTGACTTCTTCATTTCAGGGCAAGCAGCTCTTCACCACCATTCTCAGTGATTGTGCGAGTTCATCGGCTGACGCTGATGTTGGTGCAGTTGCCCCCTGCACACAGGAGGAAGCCGACACTCGGATGTTTGTGCATGTGTCTGCAGCTACCTACGCCGGTCATCGTCGAGTGATCGTCCACACCAGCGACAGCGATGTTGTAGTCCTGGGCGTCTCCACTTTTGTGGCCCTCGGACAGAGGATTGATGAACTCTGGATTGCCTTCGGATCGCGGCGTCACTTCAGGTACAGTCATTTTATTGAGGTGTCTTTAAGCCAGGTGTCTGCAGTGTACCGATAGCGTTTAGATCATGAGGCCATTGTCTAACTCATCTCTACATTCCTTGCCAGGTACATTCCAGCGCATGTCATCGCCCGCGGACTTAGACCATCAAAGGCAATTTGCACTGCCGGCGTTTCATGCGTTAACGGGATGCGACACGACCTCAGTGTTCTATGGCAAAGGCAAGAAGACGGCCTGGTCAGTGTGGCAGTCCCTCCCTGAACTCACCTTACCTCTCGAGCTGCTCTCCTGTCCCAACTCCACCCTGGAGATGATCAAGACTCACACACCCACGCTCCAGAGATTCGTCATGCAGCTCTATGGTGTCTCTGAGGAGGACATCACAACCGTGGATGCTACTAGACTCTCCCTCTTCCTCCACAAAGGACGCGACTTCGAGCACATGCCTCCAAGCAGCGACGCTCTGCATCAACACCTCAGAGTAGCCTATCAGGTAAGACAGCATTGCATGGATGGGGACATCACTCATGCTTGAGATTAGTGCATGCATTTGTATTTCTAGAAGTGTTATCTCAACTAATCAGTTATTTCTCTTGTGACTTCAGAGTGGACACGTGTGGGGTAATACGCTCATCAAAGCTCCAGCTCCAGTCTCTCCAACGGAATGGAGATGGCAGCAAGAATCCCCCGACTCTGCGCCAACTCCAGTCTACACCACAACTCCCACCATTTCGCGAGACATACCAGAGCTTGTCATTTGCCAGTGTAAGACAGACTGTAAGGCTCCTTGTAAGTGCTACGTGCAGGGGCAGCCCTGCATGTTCTCTGTAGATGTAAGGTTAGTGCTCCCACACTGGTAAGATGAGTGGTACAGATAGATGAGGAATCAGGTTAGTGCTGAACGAAGGAATGTCATGAATGTACTTACATTGTCACAACATTTTGTGATGATATATTTGAGTCGGCTAGTTATTGGTCGAGTATCAACTATGTATCACTTATACTATTTAGATACCACAGAACTTGTAAATTTATATTCAATTTGCAATTCTTGCTTCCATGCCTCTAAATTCTGTTTTTATAAATTTTATCAACATGTCAACTTTGTGTATCATTTCCCGGATTGACCTTTAAATGCATTCCAACTGTAAATTGATGCCAGACATGAGTTTCAGCGACCTCAATTAGCTGGAAAACATGCATCATAATAGTTTCTATGACAAATGGTTCCTTGGCTCTGAGTCGGGCCATGTTTTCCAATATGGCCGACGGCGGCCATCTTGGATTTAAGATACAACTTGTGTCTTTGGATAAAGTTTTCCTATGGCCCTAAGGAACTTCCATACCAAAGGGGACCTTTGCATCATGATTTGAAGTGAAAAGTCACTTAGCATGTCTACTAATAGGCAAACTTTAACATTTCGAAAGGGTTAATATCACACTTTTTATATTCCTCGTGAAATTTAAATTTAGTTTCTATTCAGATAAAAAATGGTGATTATAAGTTGATTTCGATTAAATAATGTCAGCCACACTATGAAAACACTCCGGGTGTTCGAGGGGTAGGGGGGTTGTACAAAATGTAGGTAGTGAACCTTTGTAAAGTTACGGAAGTTTTGTCCACAAATGTGCTCGTTTTCTGACGTTAGGAGTTGGGCCAAAACCTTTCGATTGCGCCAAATTTTGTAGGCTCTATATATCTACCCGAGAATTCAAATGATCTAACTTAACCTAACCAGTAAAGAAGTAAAAGGATGTCCGTTTCACTTGGCTCAAACAAAACCGTTTAAAGCGAATTTATTTGGCTCATAAGTTAAATTTTGGCACAAACGGTACATAACCCGACAGAAACGGCTATGCGGAGAAAATTAATTGGTGGCCCTTCCTCTAGAGCAGTGGTCGGGGAACAGGGGTAAATTGCCCAAATGGGGTAAATTTAAACTTTTGGGGGTAATGCGTGCGGTATGAGAGACACTTTGTGCTGATATTTTTTTAATATATTTTTATTTTAGTTTGTTACATAAATGTGGCGTATTCTAAATTTTAGAATATTACGAATTTACGTCCTGATTACGTCCTCAAATATATTTTGGGGTAATACCCAAAAAGTTCGCCGACCACTGCTTTAGAGCCTAGACCTAACTTTAATTAACATAAATAACATTTCTAATTTTTACACGCATGATGGATATTTTTCTTTGTTTTTATAATATTTACAAAGTATTTTATTAACTATATATTTATCTATAGATTTTATTTCAAATATACCAGAAAGTAAATTTTAAGCGTATGCTGTAACCTGTTGGTTGGTTTGTTTAGTTAAAAGAAAACACCCATTTTATATATTTAAACTGTAATAAAAGAGAATAATCCTTTGCTTTTACAACAGATAAATAATTTATTAAAACTTGATGTAAGGGGTTCCAAAAAACCTTAGCCCCCCCATTTGCAGCTTACATGTTTACTTATATCGAAAGAGTTTTTAGTGATTAGAAAAATATATAAAATTCTTTATTTATTGCAGAAATTTAAATTACTCTAGCTGATAAAGTGATAATATAATGGCTTCTCAATTAATTGGTGATTCAGAGAGGCAACGTGTGATAGATCGCATACGAGCAATAACATTTCGGGAAGCTCGTGATGCTGGAGCCACCTTTATAACACGTTCATGGGTTGCCAAAAAGTTGCGAAAAAGTGAGGACTTCGTCAAAAGAAATTGGAATAAAACTTTGGATAAATGTGAAATGGATACAATCAAATCTGGGCGACCAAATTTGCCACTCTCTCAGGAAACAAAGGACATCATTGAAAGCGGTACGCGTAAGCGGAAAAACAGCTGTGCTAAACTTTCTAGAGAGATCGAAGTGTTGAGAGGAAAGATCGTTAGTGGTGAGATCATTCGACTGTACCGTCATAGGCAAGGTTTAAAGCCTTGGCATGAACTTCCAAAGCCAAGAAAAACTCAACTTAACATCGATGACAGAATGTGGTTTGACTATTACCTTGAAGATTGGGATGTGAATGATTTCATGCATTTAGCTGTCTCCGATGAATTTTTTGTTTACGTAACACGTCGGCCTAACTACCAAAATGATTGAGTGTGGGCCACAACACCAGATGAAATTGATGACAGTGAACATTATCGCGAATTATTAAAAAGTCCAGACTGTGTTGGTGTGTTTGTTTTGTTCACTGCAAAGAAGCTCATGTGGGTGCTGAAGCCAAATGGTCAGAATTAGGATGGACAGCATTTTCGTGATATTATTCTATCCCAGCATGTCATTCCTTTTCTAAGAAACCCAAACAATGTTATGGATGTCGATCAGGTCACTCGTTGCGGAACCATGAAATCGATTTCTTTGGAAATGAAGAATAGCCAGGAAATTCTCCTGACCTGAACGTCTGTGAACACATTGGATCAGTTATAAAGGACAAGGTTGAATGTGTCTTGTTTCAAGAACCTGCAGCAAATCGATTTTCGAAGGATACAATGACGCAACACATTGAAACTGTTTTAGCAAATTTGCGTAACGATCAAGATCTATTCACGTCACTTTTGGCAAGCTACCCAAAGCGAATTCAGGCTGTCTTGGAAGCCAATGGCGGGAACACCAAGTTTTAATTGTTTCTCATTAAATGCAGGATTAAATTCTCTTTTGTAAGTATGTTTAGTTTTACTGTACCTCTAATGGTTTAGGCCATGGGCGGGGGGGGGGGGGGCCTAAGGTTTATTGGAGCCCGTAAACGACATTTTATTTGTTGCAACTATATACAGTATATACATATATATATATATATATACATATATATATATATATATATATATATATATCCTTAAACATTTAAAAAACCCTACAAATTGGTCCATTTTTTGGATAAAAAATGACCCACAATGTTTCAACCATTTTATGCAACAAGGGTGGGTGGGGGTTAGCCCCCTAAATTGAATAAAGGGGGTTGAGGGGATTTTGGGGGGAGAGGGAGAATGACCTCCCTCCCTCCCGCCCAGTAAAGCCCAAGCTTAAGGGCCAAATTAAATAAAATAAGTAGTCGAGTTTCAAAATTATTCATGTCATTGTAAATTGAAATGATTGTATTTATTTTATTATTAATAAAGGTTATTCAATAAAAAAACCTAACGTGCCCTCGCCGTAGGCGAGTTTGCGAAGCACAAGCCCCGCCCGTAGGGCAGGGAGCCGAAGGTTCTGCTTGTGTGTGTATATATATATATATAGAGCGCCTCGGTGGTGTAGTGGTTAGCGTCGCTGACTACGAATCCATCGGCCCAGGGTTCGAGACCCAACGGCAGCCGGCGCGCAGCAAAAACCAGCTGTTCATCCTTCCACACAATAAAGAAAGTGGTTGGTAGATAAATGGGTACCCGAGGTGGCCTACTGGTTAAAACGCTGGGCTGCTGATGGGGCGTGGTTCGGATTCAACATTAAACTGTAGGTCTAAGGTGGAGTGAAAAGCTTGACCTTCGTCAGAATGAACAATTCGGGCGGAAGCTAACCAAACCAAAGGTATATATATATGTGTTAGTTCTTCTCCATGATTCAACCATGCATTAGTCTAATGTCAAGGTGAGACGACATGACTTAGATAAAAATAATATTTTTATATTATATATATATATATATATATTTGTTTTTTCAGATTTCTACTTTGTTTTCGTCCAAAAATAGATTTCTGTATAAGATCTGGAGATATAAATATATCTTACTTTACTTATATATATATATATATATATATATATATATATATATATATATATATATATATAAAGTTGAAAAAGTATATGAAAATAATATAAATGCAAACTGAATTACAGTTCTTAAAATAGCATGTTTTGGTATATGTATAAGCTTCGGAATTTTTATAAAGGTGTTTACTGCAGATATTTTGCCAGTAAGCTGTATTTGTTAATAATTATATATAGGCCAGAGCAAACTGCGTTTTCATTTTTTCGGTTTACCAAATGACACGTTTCTAATAAGTGAGAATTTAATTAAAAAGCAAAATGCTAATTTTATCGCCATTCCAGTAAATAAATATATGTAAACTTTTTTCGAACTGACGAACTACTTCGTGTCCAATATCTTAACACCGTTTCCCGTCGGTCAGCAAAGCTAAGCGACATTAAGTCTGGAGAGTAGCTGGATGGGAGACCGTCCTCCGCGTCCAAATTATGCAGTGACCCGTGGTTCGGATCGAACGTAAAGTTGTAGGTCCCCTCCGTCGTATGAACTTCGATGTCGCGAAAGGGAGTTAAACAACCCTATCAACAAAACGATTCAAACTGATTTGATAGAAATTTAAATATATTTACTCGAATGGTGATAATGTCAGTTTGTCAACTTCAAATTTGATCATACAACTTATGAACGAGTTTTGAACCCGTGTCACATTTCCCAAATACTGAAAAAAAAAAAAAAGAATAGAGCGTCCCTTCTATCCAGATTGACAAATCTTGGTATCTTCTTTTAACACCTCATCTCGGTATTACACTGCAAAAAACTTTAATACTAAAAATGTTTAACATGAAAATGTGCAACACATTTCCGAATACATCTTGTTAAAATTCGTTTTAGACAACGTTTGATCCTAAAATATGTTCTAAGAGACTTTGTTCCGTGTCCCGTCATTAAACACTTATAACTGTAAACATGTTTTCGTGTTTATGTTTTTGCACTGAAATGTGATTATAAACACGAGTGAAAAGAAAATTAGTAATTAAATGTGCTGCTCATATAACTGTTAATAATGATCAGTTAAGAGGTCCAGAAACTGGCGCAGCGCTCGGGAGAATTAATGGCAGCCTGTTGCTATAACACCTGAAGTTTTGTTACCAGCATCATCGGGATTCGAACCCCCGACCTCAGTGTCTTTACTTCGTTTATAGGGGAACATGTTACCCACTGAGCTATGGACGCTGTCGCTACAACTGTGTTACTACTCACTCCTAACAGTAAGAGTTTGAACTACCTGGCGCAAGACAAAATAATAATAATAATAATAATAATAATAATGATAAAAATAATAATAATATTATTATTATTATTATTATTATTATCATTATTGGATCATCTGAAGATCAGGGCCCCCAGCCTCGATTACCAAACTAACGAAAATATTATGACAACCTAACCAATCGTCAAGGGTGTACAGTAGGGTGGTTCAAAAAAACAAAAGTTTGAAATTTTAGGTGATGGTATTTTTCCCATTATGTAATCAACAGAAGTCCATTGATACCATTTTTATCAAAATCAAATTTTGTTTAGGGGTTCCTCATTGAGGTTGAATTTCTTGCATTTAAGGAAGTTAAATTTTTCCTTAATTATGAACCTAATTATTATATTTCTATTGAAGTTTACTTGATTTTATATATTCTTGATATAAAAATGCAATTAAGAACATTTGCTGATATTTTTCTACAAAAGATAAATGAATCAGTGTTACCAGACATTTATTTGAATCATATTTTGGTACTAATTATGGTCTGTTTCTTTAGTTCTGCATGGTGTCTCTAACGTAGAATGTTCAATGTGGATTTATTGAAGTTGGGTATGGTGTTTCGATGCTTTTCAATTGCTTGTAGAAACCATTGCAATTGTTCTTCGTTTTTGGTTATCGTTTTTGCGAAGTCCTGGATCATGGCATTGCCTCGCTCGGCCACATCATTGGTGACTTTAAGACATTTAACAAAATTATAAAAAGTATTGAAGTCCTGATTAATTATCAATCCATTCCTCTACCGGTTTGCTCATCCACGCGGTTGAAGTAGCATTCAAGAGCTGGAAAACGTGGAACACGAGCTGGAACGTGTCGTTGGACTTTGCTACGACACAACTGCTAGTAACACAGGAAGAATTCAGGGAGCAGTAGTCAGGCTTCAAAGCATGTTGGGAAGACGGCTACTCCATCTAGAATGTCGCCATCATGTTTTACGATTGGTAGTAGGGTCAGTATCGGCTAAACTATTTGGAAAAACAAGTGGTTCATCTGAACTAAGATTTCTCGAATTACAGGACAGGTAAGATATCTTGCTACATTATGTTTTAGAAAATAGTGAATATGAAACAATATGAAAAAATTATAATTTAAACCACAGATAGTTTAATACAAAAAATATGTACTTATGCTTAAACAAAGATAATTTATACGGCAAACATGAAGCATTATATTTTGTGTGCAGATGGCTAGATATAGATCTAGCAACCTTCAAGATACTTCCTATGGACGACACGTGGTTAAAACAGATCGGAATCAGGTGATCTGCAATCTTCAAACGTTGGTCCAGAAGAAAGAGTGCAGTCACTTTATCCGTGACGACTATCGCGAGGTGGCAGAGCTAACACTCACCGTGCTCGGAGCTCGTGAGCCTCACGAAGTGAAGTTCCGTCGTCCAGGTGCATATCATCACGCTCGTTGGATGGCCAAGGTTTGTAAAAACATGTAGAACAGTATAAATAATAAATATATAAATTCTCTGACAAATCTTACAACGTATTAGAAAAAGTATAGACAAATATAGTATATAGATATTTTAAATCATTGAATTTGCCCATTATTAAAACATTGGCATAGATTCTAATAAAAACAATTAATGAATTTATCCATTTTAGGTGATTTACAACACGAAGATGTACCTGTTTCGGGAACAGCTGGGTTATGATGAACACACCTTACTAACGTTGCAAAGAATGGTACAGTTTACCGCCGTACTGTACGTCCAAGCCTGACTCTCAGCCCCAGTTGCTGCTGATGCTCCTGTCAACGACCTCTGCCTCTACCGAGATCTGATCCGCTACAAGATGGTGGACAAGGAAGTAGCTGAGAGTGCTCTAGGTGTTTTTCGACGGCACACTTCTTACATGAGGCCAGAAAAGGTAGTGTTTGCTCTTTGCAGCGATTGTGTGACCAGCAAACAGAAACAAGGTATGGCACAAAAGCTGGCCTCGCTACTAGTGTCGGAAGAAAATGAAGAAAGCCTAGTCCTCCTAGACAATGACACACAGCTGATAGACATACTAGACGAAAGATCGTGGTTTGTTTTCCAGCTCTTGAATGCTACTTCAACCGCGTGGATGAGCAAACCGGTAGAGGAATGGATTGATGTTCAGGACTTCAATACTTTTTAGAACTTTGTCAAATGTCTTAAAGTCACCAATGATGTGGTCGAGCGAGGCATTGCCATGATCCAGGACTTCGCAAAAACGATAACCAAAAACGAAGAACAATTGCAATGGCTTCTACAAGCAATTGAAAAGCATCGAAACACCATACCCAACTTCAATAAATCCATATTGAACATTCTATGTTAAACACACCATGCAGAACTAAAGAAACAGACCATAATTAGTGCCAAAATGTGATTCAAATAAATGTCTGGTAACACTGATTCATTTATCTTTTGTACAAAAATATCAGCAAATGTTCTTAATTGCATTTTTATATCAAGAATATATAAAATCAAGTAAACTTCAATAGAAATATAATAATTAGGTTCATAATTAAGGAAAATTTTAACTTCCTTAAATGCAAGAAATTCAACTTCAATGAGGAACCCCTAAACAAAATTTGATTTTGATAAAAATGGTATCAATGGACTTCTATTGACTTATATAATGGGAAAAAATACCATCACCTATAAATTTCAAACTTTTTTTTTAACACCCTAGTGTACAGGTGACCTAACCGGGCATTCAATTTAATTTATTATTATATTTGGTACCGTAAAGCAAAAAACAAGAATACATGGGGGCCCTGATCTTCAAGTGATCCTCATTATTATATTAATTTCTATTTTTAAGGAGGAAAATGTCAAATATAAATAGAATTTGTGGAAAATAAAGTAATGTTGCATTTAGTTAATTCTGTTATTACAAATGAAAATTGAAATAATCTTTGAAATAATAGAAAATGATAATAGAAATAATAGAAAATAAAAATGGTAACCAATACAAATGATGATAATCTTAAAGTTACAAAGATACAGATGAGTGAGGCATATTGTAACTATGCGTAATATATTGGAAACTTTTAATATCTAATTTATATGGTTTATGATTGCACCAATTTTAAGATTGTGAATTTTGCATATATAATAGACGATTTTCATTGTTCAGTAATATTTACGAGTTGCAATATACATGCATATATACACAAATTATACATTAGTAAGAGTTTATTAAGTGTTTCTTCAGTGAGTTACGAAACGAAATTAGTGATGGTGCTTATCTGATGTTTATAGGTATAGCGTTCCAGATATCTGCCTCTTTGTAGGAGAGAGCATTTTCTACAATTTGCATGGAATAATTTGGTTTATGTATGAAATCATTGGGAAGCCTTGTATTATGATTATGGTTGATCTGATGGGGGTAATCGTTCTGTGAATGGGCGAAGTATAGTTTCTACTATTAGCAACTTTGTACGTACTGATACCGACAGTAAGTTTATACAGGTCATCTAGTTTTAGAATTTAACTTTCTGACCATTTAAGCGGTATGGGATTGTCTGTTACCATTGTCTGAGAGAGTTCGTAAAATTTTTTTATGGATTACGTCGAGCGGATATAGTATATAATTCTTTGTATTACCGGATGCTGTGATTCTATATTGCAAGTGTGGATTAGGGTGACAACTTCTTATAGGGATAAAATTTGAAATTCAAAAACATTTGCCGGCCATTTGTCCAATGCTGCCACCCTATGAGGAAACACCGTAGACGAAATCCCATGGAATTCGTTAAGCATTTAGAGGTGCCTCGAGTCACATGAATGAAACTGTCGCGCGGAAGAAATTTCAAGAATGAACGAGTTTCGACAACGCTTCAAAAACAAAAATGTTTCGATAATGCAAGTGTATTATATAATTTAATAGAATTGTTTCCTTTATTTCATACTATAGATTATGCAAATCGATTAATTTATTTCATTAAATTAAAATTTCCATAAATAAATCGTTAAATAACGTGTATCAATCTTTGGATGATCAGCTTTTGGTGCTTCAAGTTCATTTTGCATACGACTGCCTGACTGAAAACAACGCTTAGAAGTTCTCTCCCGATTCTTTTAAGATATCTAAGGTAATATTTTTTATTTTGATACATTGATTATATTATTATTGGAAATTGTTCTAGAAAAGTTTCATTAATTGTTGGCATAGTTTGATGTTTAAATTATATAAATTTGGAACTGAATTTGATTTCCTATGATTATATATACGAGTATATAAATATATATACAGGGCCGTCGAGAGGGGGGGTACATGGAATGCATGGGACCATCATCTGGTCCAGATATCCTCCTCTTCTCCCGCTTCAAAGAGACGTGGAATACAATTTGCCAAGATAAGTACAAGACCCTGTCAGACCTTCCATCGAGTCTGAGTGAGAATCGAGAAGAACTGATCGCTTGCTGGAATCTATATCTGACAAAACATCAGCCGAGGGATGATTACCGTGAATTCTTGGAGTTGTCGATTACAATCCTTGGATGTAATTTACCTAACTTTAGGTTTCGGCGACCTGGAGCACTTCACCGAGCACGTTGGATGGCAAAAGTAATTTATTCATTAAAAATCCTGCTGCTTTCCCATCAGTTCAGACTTACAACTCGTGAAATGTCTGGCTTAAAACGATTTGTATTTTTTGCCCTGGAGTTATATGTCAGCGCGTGGTTCACGGCCAGCAGTCCTTCATCTGCTCCCGCGAACGATTTGAAGCTTCTTCAAGACCTAGCAAAGTACCACGATGAAAAGATCTCAGCATCCTGCCTTAGTGTCCTCGGTCGTCACTTATGGTACCTCAGCGAGTACTTGATTGGTCTCGCACTCTTTGATAAAGGTATCAATGCAACGACGAAAAGAATATCGCTCGATCAATCCTCGAAAAAGAAGCTGCTGAAGATCCTCCAAAGCGAGCCCCAATACCTGCTGTTTCTTCCATTTCAACAAAGCAGCTCTCAGACTTTGCCTCGAAAGGATCAAAGCTTCTCTTTGAACTTCTAAAAATTAATGATGGTTTCTTGTCCAAGGAACCAGAGACCTGGCCGGACGACGAAGATTTCAAGACTGGTTTGACTATAGTTGAAGGACTAAAAGTCGTCAATGACATGGCAGAGAGGGGAATTGCCTTGATCCAGGCCTTCAATACAAAGATTACGAAGAATGAAGAACAGCGCCAACATCTCTTGCAGGTTGTTGAGGATCATAGGAAGTCTCAGCCTGGTACATTGAAAAAGGGGTATGGCTTGAGGAAAAGCAAGAATTAATGGGTGGTCTACAATTGAATGAAAGACACCATGGAATATATTTAGTAAATATATTATTTACTTATTACGATTGGAGTACGCCTGCACTTAAACCTTATGAACTAAAACTAACGTTTATTTACATTAATTAAAAAAATATTAATTTATTTTTACTAGGTAATGAATAATTAATTTTTGTTATAAGGAGAATTATTTACCTCACTTGAGACACCCTTAAATATTATCTGAATGACCTAATATTTACAGTACATTGTTTTCTCATGTAGTAGCAGCATTGAACAAATGGCCAATAAAAAACTCCAACTTTCGATTTTTATTGTCACCCTAGACTGTGGATGGATAAAATACAGTGTGAGGAGGGTATTTTGGGGGATTGTTTTTATGAGTTTAAACATTATGTAGAGAAATCTAGATATTTTTGATTTGTGGCTTGTGTGTGGCTCTTGAAATTTAATTTTTTCATCTAACTTGATGCCAAAAACTTTAACGTCATTTACTTTTGCAAGAGGAGTGTTTCCAATTATTAATGGTATGTCCACGAATGCAGTTCTTTTAGTTACGATCACATATGATGATTTTGTCAAGTTTAGTAAAAGCTTATTTGCATACATCCATTTACAGACATGACTCAATTGCCTGTTCACTTCGTTCATTAGGTAATTGATATCGTGGTGTGTAGAAGTGTTGTATCATCTGCATAGTGAATACAATCTAATGTTGTTGATTGATAAAAATCATTTACATGCATTAAGAAGAGTAAGGGTCTAAGGATTGATCCTTGTGGAACCCCACTTTCCAATTAGCATATTCTGATGAAATGTCATTTACTGTAACATACTGGTGACGATTAGAAAGATATAACTTAAACCAATTTAGCATATTTCCCCTTATGCCATAATGTGTTTAATTTGTCTAGTAAGATGTCATGTGAGAGCGTATTAAAGGCTTTCGACGGGTCAAGGAAAACTAAGATTGTATGTTTTTTGTAGTTCAGGTTTTTATAGATATTTTCTAATAGCTCGTTAATGGCGTCTTCTGTGGTGTGGCCTTCTCTAAACCTAAATTGTTTTTGTTAAGATGTCGTATTAAGCTAAGAATTTGATTGGTCTATTGTATACGATTCTTTCAAATACTTTACTCAGAGTTGGTAAGACGGAGATTGGTCGGTAATTGGATAGAGAATTAGGGCTGCCTGATTCGAATACTGGACGAACCCTGATTATCTTCAGGTGATCAGAGAATACACCTTGTACTATTGACTCATTCATAAGTCTTGTGAGTGGGTTTTTTATATCATTTGATATTAGTTTATATATTTTCACTGGAATTAAATATAAATTAAATAAATTAAATTTCACTGGAATATCAGCGCTTTGGTGTGGGTTGTGGCATATATTGTTGGTAGTGACTGTCTGATTCTGGAATGGCAGCTGCCGTATTGCTTCCTATTTTCGTAAAGAAATTATTTAATAAATTGGCCATGTCTTTGGGATCACTGTAGGAAATCCCATACTTGATGTCAAAAACTTTAACGTCATTTACTTTTGCAAGAGGAGTGTTTCCAATTATTAATGGTATGACCACGAATGCAGTTCTTTTAGTTACGATCACATATGATGATTTTGTCAAGTTTAGTAAAAGCTTATTTGCATACATCCATTTACAGACATGACTCAATTGCCTGTTCACTTCGTTCATTAGGTAATTGATATCGTGGTGTGTAGAAGTGTTGTATCATCTGCATAGTGAATACAATCTAATGTTGTTGATTGATAAAAATCATTTACATGCATTAAGAAGAGTAAGGGTCTAAGGATTGATCCTTGTGGAACCCCACTTTCTAATTAGCATATTCTGATGAAATGTCATTTACTGTAACATACTGGTGACGATTAGAGAGATATAACTTAAACCAATTTAGCATATTTCCCCTTATGCCATAATGTGTTTAATTTGTCTAGTAAGATGTCATGTGAGAGCATATTAAAGGCTTTCGACAGGTCAAGGAAAACTAAGATTGTATGTTTTTTGTAGTTCAGGTTTTTATAGATATTTTCTAATAGCATGTTAATGGCGTCTTCTGTGGTGTGGCCTTCTCTAAACCTAAATTGTTTTTGTTAAGATGTCGTATTAAGCTAAGAATTTGATTGGTCTATTGTATACGATTCTTTCAAATACTTTACTCAGAGTTGGTAAGACGGAGATTGGTCGGTAATTGGATAGAGAATTAGGGCTGCCTGATTCGAATACTGGACGAACCCTGATTATCTTCAGGTGATCAGAGAATACACCTTGTACTATTGACTCATTCATAAGTCTTGTGAGTGGGTTTTTTATATCATTTGATATTAGTTTATATATTTTCACTGGAATTAAATATAAATTAAATAAATTAAATTTCACTGGAATATCAGCGCTTTGGTGTGGGTTGTGGCATATATTGTTGGTAGTGACTGTCTGATTCTGGAATGGCAGCTGCCGTATTGCTTCCTATTTTCGTAAAGAAATTATTTAATAAATTGGCCATGTCTTTGGGATCACTGTAGGAAATCCCATCTTGTGTTAACGAAGTTACGGGATTTTTCTTTTCTTTTTTGGAGTTAACCAGGACCTTTACAGTACTCCATAATCTTTTAGGATTAGATTTTTATTCGGTAATTTTAGAACAAAAATGGTCCGTTTTTGCGGTTTTTATGAGCAAATTTAGTCTGTTACAATAATTTTTATGTTTGTTCATTGATAATATCATTCTTCCATAGTTTATAGAAAGAATGTTTATGGTTTATGCTTACAATGAGGGCTGGAGTGATCCACTGATTGTTAAAGTTCTTTTTTGACACGAGTTTCGACTTTATAGGAAAATTAGTATTAAATATATCCATTAGTGTGTTTGAAAATAATCAAAGCGATTAAATAATTTAAATGAAAATGAAACAAAAGAATTTTTGAAAATGCATATGGTTTGTTTTTTCGTAAACAAAGAGTCTGTATTCACTTTTTTTTACTGTAAAGGAAAATGTCTAAAAAGTTTTTGAAATCTGCTCTGTCTGCGCATTCACGCTGGGCTTGTTTATGTCAATTCAAATTTCCTAGTTCATGTGGAGAGATGTGTAGATAATAACTGTTTAGAATTTAATTTAAACCATGTTCATTAGAACCTACACTGTAATTAGATTACAAAGTATTGTTCGTTTTACATAAAAAAGTTTGGAGCTATTGAAGAAAAAGTTTAAAAAGCAAAACAGATTAAGTCTGAAATAATAAATATATACTGAAGTTTGGTTACTAATAATTTAAGTCTGAATTAATATACTTGAGCAAGTTAGGAGTTCCCTATATGAACGTAAATTTGAAAGAATCTGATTCGCTATTGTTAAAGTTAATAATGTAAGTTTTTCTCTATAATGTTAAAAGTTTACATTGTATAAAATATTACCGTCTTTTAAGTTAAATTCTGAAATGTAGTTTTTTCATTTACCTTGCATCAAATATGGGTCATATTGCAATATTATCTCAAACATGTCAAATCTCAAAACATGTTCGTTATTCAATCGAGCTACGTCGTGGCCAGTGTCGTAACGCCACTTTCTCTCTATCAGCGAAGTTAAGCGACAGTGGGGCCTGCTTGTATTTGGATGGGCGACTGTCCGCTGTGTCCAGATTATGTACGTAGTGACTCGTGGTTTGGATTCCACGCGAAGCTGTAATTCCCTTCCGTTATACGACTTAGATGTTGCGAAGGAGGTGAAACAATCTCACCAAAATATTAGTATGTCAGAAGTCAAAATGCTCGTATATGTAGTTTTGAACCTGAATGTGTTTAGAAATGGGTTTTACTTTATAACATTATTTTTACGGCGATATCAACTCTGAGTCAAGGTTTCGAAGGAAATAAATGGAGAATAAATTTAGTGAAACCGAGCAAGAACAGAGTTCTGGATGTATATACACTAGTAACGTGAAGAAAGATAGAGTAAAGAGGCTCATAAAATTGTTTATGAATTTAAATAATAAAAAATACAACCATAATTGTTCTTGATGTTTCAAATGCATCTGCCTGATACACTCTCCTCCACTGAAATTTCATTGCAAAAGCCTCAGTTTCTGGCAGGAAGGAGGTGAACAATAGACGGATTTTAAATTATAACATGAATTTGACCAACATGGGGATAAAAGTAGTTTAATTACTTTTTTTAAAGTGGCATTTCATGAGGTTCTATTCTTGGCTTCTTGTTGCTCATAATTTATGTTGGTGGTTTTTATCCGTGAACCACGCTCTGATTAATGGGATGAACACACACTTGGACCAAATTTATAACCGGATGTTTTGAAACTGCGCAAATAACCACAGCCCAACAGTAGTTGCTCGAGTAGTTTCAAAGCATTATCTAAGCCACCGCGTTTATTGTGGATTTCTCTTATACACTATAGTCGGATGTTCGGACCTTTTCCAGTTTGTGTACCGTTTTTCATATAATTTATTTTTGAGAATATTTTTGTTAAAACTAACGAAAATATCACGACTTAACCTAACCAATTATCAAGGGCGTACAGTTGATCTACTATTAATTATAACATTGTTTGTTTCTGGAATAGTATTTACTATTTACTAATAGATCAACTGTACCTTCTTGATAATTGGTTAGGTTAAGTCGTGATATTTTCGTTAGTTTTAAGAAAAATATTCTCAAAAATAAGTTATATGAAAAACGGTACACAAACTGGAAAAGGTCCGGATGTTGTGACTACTAAATACAGCAAAGTCTTATCAAGTGACTATCACTAAAGACATTATTAAAATGAATTTAGAACTAAAAAAATAGGAGCAAGTGTAGTTTACGTAGGGTTACCATACGTCCGGTTTTTTCCGGACATGTCCGGGAATTTTGAATATTTATAACTGATTTTTGAAGCCATAACACTTGTTCTTATTTAAAGATACTCAATATAGACGACATGTAGTACACAGTGTGTATATAACATTAATACAACGCGAGTTGGTAGATACTAATACAGATACACCCCCCACTCTGGAGTGTCCTCTTTTTTGAAAGTTCAAATATGGTAACCCTAAGTTTACGTCTCCCTATGGTGCCTAGTGTAGTTTACGTTCCCCTACATTATCCTAGTGTAGTTTGCGTTCCCAAACTTTGTCCGCGTATACCTAATCAAATAAAACATTAAAACTAACAAAAATATTATGACTTAACCTAACCAATCGTCAATTTATATATATATACTGTATATAAATTGACGATTGATTAAGTTGAGTCGTAATATTTTCGTTAGTTTTAACGTTTTATTTGATGGATTCACTTAAAAAAATGTCTCCTAAAGATCCTGGTGTAGCTTACGTTCCCCAACTTTAACCTAGTGTAGTTTGTGTCACCTTTTGCGTCAGGTGGACGTAAACTACACTTGCTCCAAAAATTATACACCGGTCTGCATGAAAATCGATTTCTTTATTTTGAGTTGTGATTCTGAAGCAGTTCGCTGCGCTGAATTAAAAAATGCTACCAGTTTTTTTCTATCACCCACAGTTTTAAAGTTATTAGCAAAACAATTTTGGGGCGTTTTGTAATTTTTTACCTTTTTTATCTTTAATTAATTTCGTTTTTTTTCATATTTTTCAGATAGATAATTCTAACATTACGTCTTTAAAATTTAATAATGGCTTCTAGAGGATGTACCCATAGTCCAGACATATTTTGTTATATTTGTGGTCGGTATGTTGTTGTAAAACAAAGGACAAATGTAACGACCTTCATTAAGAGAGCTTATCATGCTTATTTTGGAATTAAATTAGGAGATCAAGACAAAAGTTGGGCTCCACACAAGGTTTGTCTTACGTGTGTTGCGGCACTAAGGAATTGGAGCAAAGGTGAAAAGAAAAGTTTGCCATTTGGGATCCCTATGGTATGGCGCGAGCCTAGAAACCATACCGATGACTGCTACTTCTGTTCTTGCAATGTTAAAGGTTATAATGCAAAGAATAAAGAGAGCCTTCAATACCCAAGTCTTCCATCTGCAATAAGGCCGGTACCCCATGGTCCAGAAGTTCCTATTCCCCGCCCACCCGAGAGTCTGGATCAATACAATTCAGATTCTGATTCGGCTCCAAATCCAGACAATAATGATGTTTAGGAACAGCCAACAGCTGACCGAGATCCTCCTAAACCATTAACCCAAGCCGAACTAAATGACTTAGTCAGGGATTTGAATCTGCCTAAGGACTCTGCAGAACTTTTGGTCTAGATTGCAGGAGAACAATTTATTGGCATCCGACACATAAAGAAGGTAAATATATTTTGTTTCTTTCAGTTATTTTTTTATTCTTTCATAAACAAGCAATATGCTTGTCCAAGAGCTAGGAGCTATTAATTCTGCTTTAATTAGGTTTACTCTATCACCTAAAGATTTCGTGCTACAAGGGGTGTTGTAATACCTCATCTGTCCCCAAATGTTAACCACCCATTGATGGGAGGGGAGAGTATTTTGCTGGGAACGGGACTGGTTGTTATATATATTTACCCTACATTATTATGTAAGCGTTACTGTAGTCTATAACAACAAAATTTATGGTTTAGCATGTGCAATCCAATGTTGGTCTCGATAAGATGGTTCACATTTGAGGATAAATGGGGGATTTATGACACACCCTGTAGTAAAAAAACCATACGTGATAGGGAAAAACTAACTATATTTTTGAGATCAGCGCACTCAAATTATATAGAATCACCAACTAGTTTGTAAAAATCGATCGACAAGTTTTCAAATGTGTACTGGTGATTTAATTATTATCAATACAACTCGTGCTTAAGCGAACGAAACAAGTTTGGTAAAAAATTAAACGATTCAAATTTGATACGGAATATGCAATCAAAAATATCTGAGATATCTGTTCATATATATATAAATACGGTATATATTTTTCCAATTTTATAATAGAATCCCAAGAATACACCATTTATTATTGCAACAAGATGTGTTACGTTACGAATTCGTTGAATTATTTGATATATCCCTTAGAAATAGTTCATAAAGAAACCAAAAGGAGGCTCATATAATGATGGCAAACAATTTTTCAAACTTCCACAAGATTGAAAAGAGCCTTCATACAATTTACATTAAATCTAAATGGTTTAAGCAAAAACTAACTTCAGCTACAGTACGTATACAATTCTGGAAAAATGTTCGCTTAGAAATCTAAAATGGTAAATCTCTAGGAGCGCTCCATTTTTCAATATTAAACATACACTTATAAAACATATACCATTTGAAAGCTCACATTTCTCTGAGTCTAAAAATGTAGTAATCCAAAAGTATCAATAGCAAATAAAAAGTAACTAGGTTTAAATATAAAACCCTATACCGATCAATTTGTGATGCGTGATCTTTACGGGGGCGCCGCCCACGTACCCCCGAGACCTAAATTATACAAATGATAATGTAATAACATATTCATGTTAGGTTAGGTTAGTGTAACAATTACCAAAAATACCATCTTACAACACAGACTGAAGATTTATAACTTAGCCAACCTTTATAATGTAGTTAATGACGTCACGCGTCAAACAATTAATTAAATCTAGTTACTTTTTATTTGCTATTGATACTTTTGGATTACTACATTTTTAGACTCAGAAAAATGTGAGCTTTCAAATGGTATATGTTTTAGGAGTGTATGTTTAATATTGAAAAATGGAGCGCTCCTAGAGATTATCCTCTAAAATTTCTAAAAGCAAAAAACTACTAATCAATAAATTATTGGGTTTTGTTGTTTATATGTTATATTACTATCACTAAAAAAGAAATAATATCTAAAGAAAAACTAAATTTTACACCCCTAGTAATTTTTATGGGTTTTTAAAATTGTTCCTATGCGAAGTTTTTTCCAAAACTCTACTGTGGCAAACCGGGAGAGAAAATCGTGTGTTTGGCTGATGACGTCATATTGGGGATAAGGGGATTGGGGGGAAAGGAGGGGTGAGTGGTTGAGAGGCGAGTTTTAAAATTCTGCAGTATATATATTATTTGACGTCATATGTTTATGGGGCGTGGGATGCGCGATTATCACAACTGATCATCAAATAGGCCGACCATCCCATGACGTGAGGGAAAAATTAGGTGTACGACCTCGGAAAAAGTTTTAAAAATTTTGTTTGTAAGAGAACTTTTTACCGAAATTGTACTTTTAAAATCGTTAAATGATACTCTACGAGTTTGATACTAAATTATTTACATAAATACTTCGCTTATCATCTTTATTTTAAGCATTATCATCTTTATCATAAACATTATGTAATGCATTTTCAGTTTATATATATATATATATATATATTATATATATATATTATATATATATATATATATATGATACACACAGACAGTGCATGGAACAAGGAACTCTTCTGGGATAATTAAATCCACTATAGTCCCAATAAGTAATGGTAAATGACAAATACCATAGTTTTTCTTTTTCATGATGCTAGCCCGACGTGGGCAACGGGTCACTCGCAAAGAGGTCCCATAAATATAGCTTCCCTCACCAGCTATCTGCAAAGCAGACAGGATCCAGCTTTGGGACATGGATCTAGGGTTTAAAGCACCTAGCCCTGCTACATTTAGACCTCAATATAAGCAAAAGACTCGCTGCCTTCACGTTAAATTGAATGCATCAAAGAAAAAGGGGTAACTATTATATTTTTAGCCAAAAACCAAAACTTAAACCTCAACTGGCAGAATCGAGCGTCCACTTTTCAAGGCACATAACATGTCCGTTTGAAGATGGGAATGAACTCAGAATGGTCCCCTGAGTTTTTTATGATACACATCCCAAAGCTGTCTGCTTTGCCCACGTCGGCTAGCATCATGAAAAAGAAAAACTATGGTATTTTGTCATTTACCATTACTTATTGGGACTATAGTGGATTTAATTATCCCAGAAGAGTTCCTTGTTCCATGCACTGTCTGTGTGTATCATAAAAAACTCAGGGGACCATTCTGAGTTCATTCCCATATATATATATATATATATATATATATATATATATAATATATATATATTTATAACTGTTAAATTCTAATTTCTTGCTAGCTTTAATAACTGAAAGTTCAGATAAGAATTCGTATATATATATATAATCCACATTGGTTGTATCATAAATGTTGTAAATGTAGATATAAATAGAAATACAGATATAGATATAAAGGATAAAGGATTACATCCCACTCACTGTCATTCCCATTTCCATTTTTATTCCCGGTCAACAAGTAGTAGGAATGCACAAACTGAGAAAATTCAGACGAGATAAAAAAAAAAGGAGTTTCTTAATTTGAGAAAGAATGTCACTCTCATTCGCGGTAAAGGCACCAAATGAGACTATATAATATTTCTTCCAAATCTAACTCAACTTAACCTACCCTGCCCTAATATAACCTAATCTAGCCTGCCCTAACATAACTTGGGCCAAATTGGGAAATTCTTGGATGAGAATGAGAATGTCCTGAAATAGGGATAGATCGATGTGAGGATTGTCTTCTTTGAAATTCTCTTCACTCGCGGATTTGTTACTCTTGAGAATCTCATTGAGTGGGATGATACCGATATAAATATATAATAAAAATAAAACCAGTTATTTATATATGGCCTCTACGCGTATTATTTGATTAATATAAAAGATAATCTTTCCTCAAATACCTTTTTTTATATTTAAATTTTCATTTTAAACATTACTACTAAAAATAGATTGCATTATAAATTTAAATTAAATTTCAAATATTCTGTCAATAAAGCAGAGAAGTTCAGTAACAACGTCTTTTTCCACTCGATGTTATTCTCATTTCGTTCCTCGTCTAAGACTGAGAAATCCGAAAGTTGGAATCTCAAAGGAAGCGCTTCTCAAATACACGAATTCCCATTCCCACTGTAGGATTTCTGACTTTGTTAGATTTTTTTATAGAAAATACCCCCCGGGTTCGCGATTGCGTCACTTTTTTTTCTTTTTTTTTTATCATTTCCTAAATCGGGAAACATTTTTCTCAAACTTTGAATTGTATAGTCTACTTAAAAAATAGCTGTGCGCTTTTATTTCAATACTGCAATAACTGTGATAGAGCTATTTTTTTAAGTCAACTGTACAATGCTAACAGCATGTGGGTAGATAAACATCTTTCAAATTTCGGTCGTACCTGATGAAGACCTTAGTATAAGTCGAAAGATTGTGCTCTAATAAATTTATTTCCTCATTGTGGCTTTACTCCTTTACTTCAAATATACTTTTACCTTATGTAGAATTTTGAAACTGAAATCCTGTCTTCAAATACTTACCTTATGAGTACAGTAAATTTTCAAACCCCTAAAAATACTCTTTGGTCAAGCGGAGCTACAATTTTTCCTGAAATAAAAGAAAGTATTAAAATTAATGAAGGATCTTCAGGACTGTACAAATCGATTTATTAATTTTATTAATTAAGTCAATTTCTATGGTTAAATCAATTGTTAAGCAGTAGATAAAAGTTACACAGTATAGATATGACTATTAACTATAAGTAAAGGGTAAATCTTTACTTATGTTCAATTAACAACTTCACCCACTACCTGTTCAAATGATAAGGCATGGGGTAATTACATTTAAAAAATAATTGGTTCCAATTACAATTATTTTCTACATGCTCACTTACAGTTACAATTACTGCAGTTGATAAATGTAATTGATTGCAATTACAATTACACTGAAAAGTAATTAATTTAAATTACAATTACTTTACATAGAAACACCAAATATAAATGAAAGGGAAGGAAGAAGTCTACTATTAATTTACAACCTTAACTTCTTATTTCCATATCCCAGTGTGAATATTATTCTATCTGAACACGTATTTAAATCACAGTTCAATTTTTCATGCAGGAAGGAGGGCCAAGGTCGAATGCCCGTAAAAGCGCCCCATCATAGAAGAAGAAGAAGACAACAAAATCAAGGTTCAGGGTTTTCGAGATGACTAGACACGCCGCTTTTGAAAGATTGGAGGTCATAGACAGGGGGAAAGATGGATTAAGGAAGATTGTTCCAGCGTTTACCGGTTGAGTAGATGAAAGATTGAAAATACCGATTAACCTTTGCGTTAGAGAGTCGGACAGAAAAGGAATGACAAAATGTCGAAAGTCTAGTACTGCATGTTCTCCTTAAAGGAGGCATGCAGTTAGAGAGTTTAGAAAAGCAGTGTCCGTTATAATAGCGATAGTAAAGAGAGAGTGAAGCAACATTGCGGCGAAGAGAGAGAGAGATTGAAGACAGTCAGTAAGAGGCGGAGAATTGATGAGACGAAAAGCCTTTGATTCCACCCGGTCAAGTACGGTTGTATGGGTTGAGCTACCCCATACATAAGAAACATACTCCATACAGGAGCGGACAAGACCCCTGTACAGAGACAGCAACTGAGTGGGGATGAAGAAACTGCGGAGGCGGTACAGCACACCTAACCTCTTGGAAGCTGTTTTGGAAAGAGAGTATATGTGATTTTTCCAGGAAAGATCACGAGAAAAGGAAACGCCAAGAATGTTAAGAGAAGAGGAAGGATTGAGGTGTGTGTTGTTGAAGTAAGGGGATAGTCGTGTGTAAGATTGTGACGCGTAGACAGATGAAGGAACTGGGTTTTTGAGGCATTGAAAGCCATAAGATTTTCTCTGCCCCACTCAGAGATAGCAGAAAGATCAGAGGTGGTCAGGTGCTCCATAGCCGTCCTACGTGAATTGTGGAATGACTGTTGAGAGACACGCTTTGGGAAGTAGGTGGAGAAGTGAAGAGTGGAATTATCGGCATAGGAGTGAATAGGACAGGAAGTGCGAATTTAAAGATCATTAATAAATAAAGGGAAAAGAGTGGGTGAGAGGAAAGAACCCTAAGGAACACCACTGTTGATAGCATTAGGAGAAGAACAGTGGCCATCTACTGTACACACATTGGTACTGGTTTCGTCTTCCGTAACAATCCTTGAAGGTCTGCGAGGCTTGTCAGCTACGGATCCAGTTTCCTTAAATTTGGCTATCAACTTGCCAACACATCTGTGTGTGATTGGTGCGCGGTCTGGATGCATATTGTTGAATTCTTCGGCCACTTCCCTGACTGCGGGTCCGACCAGCAAAATAACTTGAACTCTCTCCTCTCTAGTCAGTGACATGGTTTACCTGCAACATAATAAAAAAAATATTATAAATCCCTATGGGTCCAGACTTACGGGACACCCTGTACAACCGTAGCTATAGATCGGCCAGAAAGGAAATTAGAGATGAAGGACCAGATAGAAGGATAGAAAACGAAGGAGGGCAGTTTCGAAATTAAAGATTTGTGCCAGACTCCATCAAAAGTTTTCGATATGTCTAGCGCAATAGCAAAAGTTTCACCGAAATCCCGAAAGGAGGATGAGTCAGGGAGATATGCAAGAAGATCGCCGGTCGAATGTCCCTTGCGGAACCATACTGACAATCTGAAAGAAAATTGTGAGAAGAGAGGTGTTTAAGAATCTTCCTATTAAGGATAGATTCAAAAACTTTAGAAAGGCAAGAAATCAAAGCAATTGGACGATAGTTGGAGGGTTGAGAGCGGTCACCCTTCTTTGGGACAGTCTGAATGAAAGCGAACTTCCAGCAGGAAGGAAAAGTACCAGATGAGAGACAAAGACGAGAGTTTGCTTAGGCAGGGTGTCAGCACTGAAGCACAGTTCTTAAGAACGACAGGAGGAATACCATCAGGACCGTACGACTTCCTAGAGTTGAGTCCAGATAGGGCAGAAATAACATCTTTGGAAGAGATTCTAATTTCAGGCATAATAAAGTCAGAGGGAAGAGGAGATGAAGAAACAGCACTGAAATCGTCCATGGTTGAGTTGGAAGCGAAAATTTAAGCGAAGAGTTCAGCTTTGTCAGGAGAAGAGACGGCAACTGAGCCGTCAGAATGGAAAAGAGGAGGGAAAGAAGAGCAAATAAAGTTGTTGAAGAGGTTCTCAGCTAAATGCCAGAAACTCCTCTAACAACGCTTTAAACGGTATCTTTGTCATCCAAAAATGAGCAATAAGGTTATTATCTGATGTTGATTTCCTTGATCACTTTAGTGCATTATTTAAAGAGCTAAAACTACTAAAGCTCAATGATGTAATCAAACTGGCACATTTTATTTTAATTACAAGTGTAAGAACATTCATTAACTTACAATGGGTAAATAGATATTTTTTAATTCATCAAGAAATCCACTCATATCAGACCAGAAATAGATCAAAGCGTGTTATATCTCAATTTAGATTGTCTTCATCTTAAAAACTACCCATTATCATTGGATTGAAACTATGGAATGATTTAAATGTTGATATAAAAAATATTGTGAATGTAAATTCGCTTAAAACCAAATTCAAATCTCGATTAATAATGGCATACTAATAAAAATCTAGGATTAATGTATATTACTATTGTTTATTCATTTCTCTTGTGTAATCTGGAATTAAAGACACATTACTTGTGATTGTTCAGTTCTTATCTCTCGTGTATAATATTGCTTTCTTTGTATGGTATTGGTATAATACCTTCAACAATGGCCTTGCATTTGTCATATCGATAATGATAATTTAAGATAAATACATACCTTAACTGGTAATAATACTTATTTATTTATATATTTATTTATAATAGTTCAGTAAAGCTTAAAGTTTAAGAGTCAAATTAAATAAAATAAACAGTCCAGCTTCACATTTATTTATGTCATTGTAAATTGCAAAACCAATGTATTTATTTTATTATTAATAAGGGTTATCCATTAAAAAAAAAAAAGAGCTAGAAGAATTAGAATTAGATAGGTTTTCACATTTCTGTCTGATGAAGGAATTTTTGGCGAGTCAAAGAACAGATTTTGTACGATTCCAGGCAGAAATATATGCTGAGTGAAAGTCAGGAGTTGGATGGCGACGGTACCTTCTGAAAGACTCCTCTCTGTTGCGGATAGCATTAGAACAAGTAAAGTTAACCAGGGTTTTTTTTGGATTAGTAGTAAGAATAGAATATGAAATGTACGCCTCCATGCCCGACAGAATCACCTCCATGATGTGCTCAGCACACTCGGAAGGGCCCCGGCCACGAAAGCAGTAATCATTCCAATCGAAATCACAGAAGTACTGCCTAAGGGCCTCCTAATCAGTGGCGCCAAAGTGCTAAAGGCGCCTCCTCTTGGGAGGATCCAAAGGCCGGATTGGAGCGATAGGACAAGAAACATATGTAAGATTATGGTCGGAGGAGCCCAACGGAGAAAAAGTTTCGCAGAATAAGAAGGAGGATGAGTTGTAAGAAATAAATCCAGGATATTGGGCCTGTCTCCAAGGCGATCTGGGATACGAGTAGGGTACTGTACAATCTGCTCTAGGTCATTTAGGATAAAAAAAGTTGTAAAAGAGTTCATCAGGGATGTTAGTGAAATGGGAGGAAAGCCAAAGGTGGTGGTAAACATTGAAATCTCCTAAAATGGAGATTTCAGCAAAGGGAGAGCGGGATAGAACGTATTGCACTTTGGAAGTGAGGTAGTCAAAGAATTCTGGGGAGTCAGTAGAATTAGGAAAAAGGTAAACAGCGCAGATGTATTTAGTTTGAGATTGGCATGTAAGCCGTAGGCAGAGGGTATAGAATTCGGAAGATTCGAGTTTGAGAATACGAGAACAAGTTAGGTCATTGCGTATATTTACGCACTGCTGGGATTAGCGCCGCCAACTTTTTATTAGCGATACTGTTAGCGTCGCTAATTTTCAAAATTGTTAGCGAAACAGGTAGCGGCGTTAAGTTTTTAAAGAACGTCAATCGCTAATTTTTCAAGACCACTTGTACTACAATTTGGTTTGCCGACTGCAATCTCCATTATAAAAGACTGAGGTAGCACTAACTGCAAGCTGATCATGACATCAGTATGTAGAGGTTGTAAGCTGCAACTTGTTGGACAGACTCTGTATATCCGCTGCTGCTTGTAGCAAAACATGTTGCTACCTGTTACGGACAGAATGCAGAACATGTATAAATTACGGTGGTTTCAGAAAAAATTAGCGACAAAATTTGCGTTAGCGTTAGCGACGCTAAATTTTATAGTAGTTAGTGTTAGAGTTAGCGGCACAGCACTGCATATACGCAACATCCACCTTTGGAGTGAAATTCAGTATAAAGTAAGAGGGTACAGAAAAGGCATTGCTGTCAGTCGTCCCAAACACCTGAGTTTCAGTGAGGAAACGAAGATGAAGTTAATTAAGAGGAGGAGAGGTGGTATCAACAGATTGAAAATTTGAGAAAAGGCCACGAATGTTGCGGAAATTAATGAAAAGTGAATCAAGGAGAGGCCCAGAACATCCCGAATGGGCGGTAGCAAATCCAGCCTCACTATCCGGGTCTACGTTCCCGGTATTGCCAGCAAGGCAGTCAGATGTGGGGACATTTATGGTCCCCTCCCCAGGGAACTCCAAGGCTCTTGAAGTCGATGCCATTTTGTTGTTTTGTTGTAAGATGCATGTATATGTAGTGAACAATAGGGAAAGAAGTGCGTGTTTGAGAGCATGCTGGACTGCTCACAGGGTAAATGAGACACGGGGTAAAAGATCAGCTGAGGAGGAAAGTAACAGGAGAAACGGGAGTTCCAGCACTCCTTGTCTTCTGCCTAACGTCCCCCTACCCCCACCGGAGTACTTCCCTGGTCGATTGGTATCTACAATCTCTTCCTATCATGGTAGATATTGTGCATTTCAACGGGTGTCATACAGCAAGACATGTCCAAAACTGATTCAGCACAAATGACATCACTGTTCTTCCATGGCGCTTGGAGTCCTGGACCTGACTGTAAATAATCCGTACTAAAATAACCGAATACCTGTGTATATTGCCAAAATAACAACCGAATACCTGCGTATAATGCTGAAATGACAACCGAATACCTGTGTATAATGCCAAAATGACACCTGAATACCTGTGTATACTACTATACAACAACCGAATACCTGTGTACATTGCTAAAAAACACAATCGAATACCTGTGTAGTGTGTGAGTGTGTATACTGCTTGAAACGTGGATTTTGGGCAGACACCAAACTATTCGATGTTCCAATCGTAGATTTTTTCGTAGTAGCATAGTCGATATATATATATATATATATATATATATTTCAACTGCAAAGAACACGCAGTATAATTAACGTAAAGAACGACGCTTGTATAGAAGAACATTCCGCCCAAGATGAGGAGGGAGAACGAACAAATGAAAAAATGAGGTAACCACCCGGGAATCGAACCCGGGATCTTCCGATTGCCGATCAGATATGATAACCACTACACCATGGTCCTCACTTGATCAGAAGTCGTAATTCTCCTACATACGCGCAGAAACCAATGCCCCGAGGGGGGCACCTCCCGCATGCGCACATATATATACACATTTCAACTGCAAAGAACACGCAGTATAATTAACGTAAAGAACGACGCTTGTATAGAAGAACATTCCGCGCAAGAATATCTGACCGGCAATCGGAAGATCCCGGGTTCGATTCCCGGGTGGTTACCTCATTTTTTCATTTGTTCGTTCTCCCTCCTCATCTTGCGCGGAATGTTCTTCTATACAAGCGTCGTTCTTTACGTTAATTATACTGCGTGTTCTTTGCAGTTGAAATGTATATATATGTGCGGCATGCGGGAGGTGTCCCCCTCGGGGCATTGGTTTCTGCGCGTATGTAGGAGAATTACGACTTCTGATCGAGTGAGGACCATGGTGTAGGGTTATCATATCTGACCGGCAATCGGAAGATCCCGGGTTCGATTCCCGGTGGTTACCTCATTTTTTCATTTGTTCGTTCTCCCTCCTCATCTTGCGCGGAATGTTCTTCTATACAAGCGTCGTTCGTTACGTTATATATATATATATATATATATATATATATATATATATATATAGTCGATATATTTTTTTTTTTTAAGTTCGGGAAGAACCGATTCGCCTCTATTTAAAAGGGCATATCTCGGCGGAAAAACAAAGAAAAGTGAGAGGAAAGACAGAGGAAAAAGAAAGGGTAGAGGGGACAGTCGAAGTGGAAAAAGACCAAAGGATGACAAGGACTGCAGGGTCGAGCCCCATCATCCTTGGGTGCTAGGGCCGGGAGGGAGCACGTGAAACCTCCAGGAACAAGCACGTACAAACGAGCACAAAGAGCACTCAAGAGCACGAGCTTAGAACCCCCTTGCGGGGATAGTCGATATATATATATATATATATATATATATATATCGGGTGTCCGAGAATATCTGTACAATTTTTGGCTGTTATTAAAAGTCAACCATGAAGTGTAGAAATTCCAGTGTTGTCCTATTTTACAGAGAATCTCATTAAGTTTTTTCTGATACCACGTTTTGACAAGTTTTTTTAGAAATGTACGCGGATGACAGACATTGATGATTTAAAAGCAAGAATCACAGCTGTTATTGAGCGAATTGATGTGGATATGCTGCAGCGTACATGGCAACATTTGGAGTATCGATTGGATGTTTTGCGAATCACTAATGGTGCACATATCGAATGTTTGTAACAACGTTACTTTAATAAAAGAAAATTTTGAAAATACAGATTCTAAATAATCTTGTTTAAGAATTTTACGTGTGTTTTCAAGAATTTTATTAAAAGATGAAATTGTACAGATAATGTTCGGACACACTGGAATTTCTAAAAAACTTGTCAAAACTTGGTATCAAAAAACTTAATGAGATTCTTTGTAAAATGGGACAACACTGGAATTTCTACACTTCATGGTTGACTTTTAATAACAGCCAAAAATTGTACAGATAATTCTGGGACACCCTGTATATATATATATATATATATATATATAATATATATATATATAAAATCGATATATATATATATATATATATTATAAAATCGATATATATATATATATATATATAAAATCGATATATATATATATATATAATCGATATATATATATATATATATAATCGATATATATATATATATAATATATATATATATATATATATAATCGATATATATATAGGGTGAACCAAATGTAGGTGGACAGTAAATGATAACGTTTATTTTGAGAATACATATTTAATTTTTTTGTATACTATAATACAAAATAAAAATTTAAATAAATTTAGTTATAATATTTAATATAATATAACACAACACCATAGTTATAATGAACACCATAGTTATAATATAATATAACACAAACCGTATTCAACCTACTGTCCACCTACTTTTGGTTCACCGTGGGTATATATATATATATATATATATATATATATATATATATATATATATATATATATATATATATATATATATATATAATCGATATATATATATATATATATAATATATATATATATATTAGTCGATATATATATATATATATATTACTCTTGTAAAAATGCCTGCGTTTCAAACCCCCACTGTATAGCCAAATAGGATATACATTTTTAAAATGAGGGTGAATCAGCCAAATTTTATGAAGTAATTTCAGCGTACAAAATTTATTTTGTATAAAATTATGTACTTAATTTAGAATTTCTTGATTAATTAATATTCTTAAAAATTGCAATATTGTAATCATGCAATCGGACGGAGGATATTCTTGCAGCCAATCAAAAATACTGAGAGTTGATAAGGTAATGACTCAACTGTAAACAAAAAATTAATGGCGTCTTATATTCAAAGCTTTCAATTTTAATTAAAGTTGTATATTGTAAATAAATGCAAAATGACTTTGAAGTGTGCCGCGGTACTCTGTAACAATGTAGAAACTTCCATTCAAGTAATGACGTCAGCAATGACGTAAAACGAAAACGAGGACAAGTGACTCTGCTTTAGGCCAAAAAAACTTCTCGCTGACTCAGTCAGATTTTTGCGCAGGCTGAAAATGTCGGAAACCCAACACTGTGTATATATATATATACCTACACTGTAATAATAGGTATAAACTATCGAATGCATTTGTAAGATTGTTTCTCTCATCATTTCTAAAAGAAACTACATATAATAACCGGGTCATTATTATATTATAATGTTAAGATAATATGAATTTTTCCCTATACATAAAAACCTCAGTTACTAATAGCGACACTTCACATGCATCGATGTCCTTAAACATTTGTACAAGACATACACACAGACCCACGCGCGCGCGCACACACACACACACACACACACACACACACCACTATATATATACACCGGGTGATTACAAATGATCTTCCCGATTTTAAACATTTATTATGGAAAAACTAGCAAAGCTACAGCGAAAAGCAAGATATACAAATGAATAAGATCTCAAAAAGTTTTACTTCCAAGCTATTGAAGTTCAATATGAGCTCCTTTTGTGGCTCTGCAAACATCAAAGCGGTATTCTGTTTCCCTCCATACATTTTGTAGCATATCATACTGAATTTTTCTAACAGCCTCACGTATTCTTTCCTTCAAATGTTCCAAAGTTGTTGCCATTGGTGGAACAAAAACTTCATTTTTGACATAACCCCAGAGGAAGAAGTCAAGAGGGGGTTAGATCAGGTGAACGAGCCGGCCAAGGAATGAGCCCCCCACGCCCCATCCAACGATCAAGCAGTTGCTCGTTCAGGAATGTTGTAACCTCAAAAGGAGCCACAAAAGGAGCTCAAATTGAACTTCAATAGTTTGTAAATAAAACTTTTTGAGTTCTTCTTTATTTGTATATCTTGCTTTTCGCTGTAGCTTTGTTAGAACAAATGTTAAAAATTGTGAATATCACTTGTAATCACCCGGTGTATATATATATATATATATATATATATATATATATATATATATATATATATATATATATACACACATATATATATATATATATATATAATATATATTATATATATATATATATATAATATATATATATATAATATATATATATATATGAGGGGTTAGATCTCAAGCAAAGAATTATAGACCAGTGTCACTGACATCCTATCTCACCGAAGTGTTTGAAAAAATAGTTAGAGAGAAAATCTATGACTTCTCGTAGACACTGGAAAGATTCAATGAGAACCAGCACGGATTCCGATCAGGAAGCTTATGCCTATCACAACTTATAGAGCACTATAAGAATATCCTAGAGTCCTAGACGCACTTGAAAGCAATGAAAACTACGACGTCATATACACGAATTTTGCTAAAGCGTTCGACAAATGTGATCATGGTATAATAGCACGTAAAATGAAACATATGGGAATAACAGGCAAAGTCGGAAAATGGATCAACAATTTCCTCAGAGAATGTCTACAGGCCGCAAAAATTCAAGGTATATCATCATCAGAATCGGAAATACGCAGCTCAGTACCATAAAGAGCAGTACTGGCCCCACTCCTATTCATTATGCTTACAGACATAAACAATGAAGGAACCAAGAACAGTATAGCAACATCCTTTGCAGACGATACAAACATCAGCAGAAAAATCAGTGATGCAAAAGAGGTGGAGGCTTTACAGAGGGACACGAACAGAATATACAAATGGTCAGAAGACAACATGAAATTTAACACCGAGAAATTTCAGCTCTTCAGATATGGAAGAAATGAGGAACTTAGACAACATATTATGACTCAGATAGACAGGCAATTCAGAGAAGCAAGAAAGCGAAAGATTCGGGGGTTATAATGACCGATGATGCGAAATTTGAGACATTCAATCAGATAGCGATAAACAAAGCAAAAAGAGTCACGGGATAGGTACTGAGAACCTTTAAAAGAAGGGACAAGAAAGTAATGATTCCCCTGTTGAAAACACTGATCATACCAAAACTTGAATACCGCTTAGTCTTGACGTCCTCGTATAAAAAGGAAGAAATTAATAAACTAGAAGAAATTCAGAGAAATTTCACAGCCAAGATTGATGGTTGCAAAGAACTTAACTTCTGGGAAAGACTACGTAAACTAAATTTGTATTCCCTGGAAAGAAGAAGAGAGAGGTACACCATAATTCACAAATGGAAAATTATCGAAAAACTGGTACCAAACCTCAAACTAATCCCATTGCCATCCAAACAACACTGGAGAAGATTTAAGGCAGAATGTGTAGTGTTCCCAAACTAAAGGCCCGGCAAAGGGACACCTTCAACACTGAAGGAGAATAGCTTGGTTGTCAGGAGGCCAAGAATTTTTAACCAGCTTCCAAAGGACCTCAGGAACGTCACAGGGGTCAAAGTTAAAGTCTTCAAAAGAAGACTAGATACCTGGCTCAGGACGGTACCAGATGAGCCTGGAGTACTATGTGCGATGGAGAGCGAAAGAGAGCAACCCACTCCTCTACCAAGCCAGGCCTAGAGGCGGGACCACCAGCTGGACCTTCGTGTGAAGAGAGACCAACGCACGGACCAACGCTCAGGCCAACTAATGCTGACCCTCCTGGATTATTATTAACCAGCATCATCGGAAGTCAAACTTCCGACCTCAGTGTCTCCCCATCGCTTATATAGAGAAGAGGTACAGATGCTGGTCTGCAGGGGTCAGTGAATTCTTCTAAACTTTATGCAGAAAGTTATTCAACAACAATAGATATTATATTCCAAAAACTTCAAAAATAGTCCTTACAATTGATAACATTCAGCACTCTACCAAAATTAACTAATTTTGGAGCCATTTTCTCTTGACCCAAAATGTAGTTCCTCTATGAGTAGAGACATTTTTTCTTCTATTTTAAAAATGGCCAGTCATCGGTAATATGAGTCATTTTTTGTTTCAGATGTAGAACGCCTTTCCACTTGCTGTCATTCCCATTCGGGATCCTAAAATGGGAATTCCAGATTCGGGGAAAGGGCTTCCTGATTTTAAAAAGGGTAAAAAGACAGCTGTGACGGAATTACGGGGCGGAGGGGTATTTTCTATAAAAAAAAATATCTAACTTAAAATGAGAAATCCTTTAAAATGCGCATGGGAATGAAATGATTTGAAAATTGCTTTGTTTAAAATTCCCTCTTTTTGTATTTCCCATTCTTGAGCAAAGACGAAAATAGGAATGGTCGAGATTGGGAAAGGATCCAGATGAAATACTGATGCTATTGGAAAACTGGAATACAATCCTAATTACAACCATATTAAACTTATTAACAGTACCCACATCCCAATTAAATACCCCCCCCCTTCCCCCACCCCAATTAGTAAATCATATGACCTTTATTCACCTGCCAAATCGTATACTCGTAACTAACCACGATCCAGCAAATGTCCCTTTTCCCCAACCACCGTCCCTAAATTTCAAAACTGTCTTATTTCATGCATCTCCGAATTGTAAAATTCATTGCCTTCTATCTTCTCATTCACAAACAAACTCATAACTAAAATTATTTCTCCTCATTTGTCTTAATCAAGAACGTCTCTTCGAGGAGATCTATTACAAACTCCCTTAAAAGAATGATTAATGCGATCCTCAAATGTAAACCGATTTGCAAACTTAAAAAATTCAGCTTAACAAGAAAATAAACACGAGTTGTACTCATGTACGACGACATTCATTAATTTCATCTTCGTGAAAGTGGTCTATAGATGAAATGGAAACTTTGGATGTGCAATGGTGATTAGGGTGTCTACTAAATCGTCCCTTTTAAATTCTCTGACTATTCCAATTTTTCCAGGCCGGATATACGCTTAATTCAGACAAGTGATTTTATATTATACCTACTGTATATATATCAGTAAACGAAAGACCCAAAATGTACTGGAACCAACACTATTTTTCAGACATTCTTTTCACCCGTTTAAAGCACATGCACTGCGTGTAAAGTTTAAACAGATAAGTGTAATTCGTATGCCTGTTTGCTGATTTGTGCCAGTGTCTCATAGTGGATTCAAATAGCCCCAGCAAGCTGAGTGACACTGAGATGGTCACGAACCCATCTGCTCTGAGACAGGAATACGTCTGGGTTAAGCTGACTCTGGATCAGCCCTACCTTCACGAGGGAAAGAAACAAGATCAAGATGGATGTTAGGTCTAATTAAAAAAAAATCAGAACAACTTCGTTTTAGTTGAGTAGGCTGCTTTATGACAAAATATACCAAAAATGAATTTAAGGAGGCCATCTTTAATTTCTCAAATTAGGCTTTTAAGTTGACTTGACTTGTATAAAGTTCAAAAGACACAAAATCTCCCATAATAATGTAACCTGTCATTTTTTGAGATTATATATACTGTATATACGAGGGTAATTCAATAAGTATCTGCACTTTTTATTTTCACACTTTTATTTTCACATCTGATAGATAATTATAAACACATCACTTCTCAACATAGTCTCCCTGTTTCTCAATACACTTAGTCCAGCGATCTACAAGCTTCCTAATGCCATCACAAAAGAATGTTTTTGACTGTGTGCGTAGCCAGTCATGCACCGCCTCCGTCAGGTCATCATCGCCTTGGAATCGCTGACCTCTCAAAGCGTCTTTTAATGGTCCAAACAGATAAAACTCCGAAGGTGCCAGGTCTGGACTGTAGGCTGGATGGTCGAGAACTTCAAATTTAAGTTCTTGAAGGCATTTTCTAGTCTGTGCAGCGGTATGAGGGCGCGCATTGTCGTGTAACAAGATAACACCTTCCGACAATCTCTCTCTCTCCGTTTTGTGCGAATTGCTTGCTTTAACTCATTCCGAAGCATGTCAGAATACGATGCACTTGTTACTGTAGTTCCACGCTCTAGATAATGTTCAAGGATAGGGCCTCGTGTATCCCAAAACAGTGTTAGCATAATAACTTTACCTGCTGACGGCTGCGCTTTGAACTTCCTTGCAACGAGAGATGTTGGATGCTTCCATTGCATGCTCTGTCGTTTACTTTCTGGTTCATAGTGATGGATCCAGGTTTCATCTCCAGTGATAATGCGCTCCAAAAATGTTTCACCTTCATTATGATACCGCGCCAGAAGAAGAGAGCAGACGTCCATACGATTACGCTTGTGCTCTTCTGTCAACTGTTTGGGCACCCATTTTGCACAAACCTTGCGAAAGCCAAGAATGTCATGAACTATCGAATAGGCTGACCCTTGACTGATATCTAATGAAGATGCAATTTCTTTTATTGTTAATCTTCTGTCATCGAAAATCACGGCTCTGGCTTCTTCCTGCTTGTCACCACTGGTTGATGTTGACGGTCGTCCTGAGCGCTGAGCATCTGTTACACATGTCCGACCTTCCTTGAACATTTGAATCCACTCGTACACACTTCGCCTTGGTAACACATTATTCCCATACTGAGCACATAAACGCGTGTGAATTTCAGCTCCTTTCACACCTTCTGCCCACAAAAAACGAACTCCGGATCTCTGTTCTTCCAGAGTACAAATTGAAAGCGGCGCAGCCATGCTCACTACTCGTACGATATGTGACAGCTACGAGTAGCCTAAATAAGCCTATAGATCTCAGTTTGGCTCGTTATTACGAGTATATATATATACTATATTATCACTAAAAAAAAAGTGCGGATACTGGGTCTTTCCTGTTTCATTAACTGTTTCCGATTTTTATGACAACAACGTGATATGTACAGTTTTTCACGCTGATTTCAAAATTAAGACCCATTTCATCGAGAAATACTTAGGTTAGGTTAGGTCAGGTTAGGCTTATTAGCATTTGATGTTTTCTCGGACACTGTTTTTCTTTCGGTATTAAGTTATATTCTTGTAAAAAATTTACTGCATTTTCTTCTGTCTCAGTCTTCCTATATAATTCAATAAAATTAAATTTGTCAGTCATTGGAAAGTAAAAAGATGTTGAACTATAGTCTATGCTTGCAGCGGAAGAACAAAATAGATGCGGAACGCTACCGTTTAAAAAATAGCCTAGTCTATGCTTGCAGCGGAAGAACAAAATAGATGCGGAACGCTACCGTTTAAAAAATAGCTAGCCTATGCTTGCAGTGATAGTCTATGCTTGCAGCGGAAGAACAAAATAGATGCGCAACGCCACCGTTTAAAAAATAGCCTAGCCTATGCTTGCAGTGATTACACCGTTCTAGTACTTTTTGTAGTATTCTATAATTTACTTTCATTTCGAAAGAACTTATTTTTAGAATCAGCGTATTATTTTAAAATTTCTATAGCCTACGCTGTTTCAAACATTTGCTAGTTTCTGCACATTATAACTTTTTGGTTATATATTTCTCGATGAAATGGTTTATAATTTTGAAATCAGCGTGAAAAATTGTACATATCACGTTGTTTTCATAAAAATCGGAAACAATTAATGAAACAGGAAAGATCCATATATGGTTATTTTCATTATATATATGTAACATGTAGGAACAGAAAATTAACTTTTCTAGGTTTTGTAAGTTTTTCAATTTAATAAACACCTTCGTGATAGGTTCTCTAATTCCTTATGCAATCTTTTTATGTACGAAACCAACGAAAAGACGTCATCAATTTTAAAAATAGCAAAAACAAATGCTACCTTCGAACGTAATAATGATAAGGATGAAAAAGATATATGATATATGATACGTTGTAATCCAACCACCCACCCACTCAATGAAAAATATTTTACAGTATTCATAATTTAAGTCCTACCCTTAATAACAATCATTTTAAGTGCTCTAAATAGCTGGTGGTAGCATATATGACGAGTTCCATTGCAGTCAGCATAGTTGTTTGATAATTCACTGGGCAACAAAAAAATTTTTTTTCGTGTCCCAAGAATGAAAATACCTTATTCAGACGTTATTCTTATAGTATTTTCTGTGCTGAATCCAAATAAGTTTGTAAAATTTCTCTATCAGGTCTGGTTTTTGTGTGACATGCAATTTAATTTTTAAAAACCCATATAGTTACATACTTATTAAAATATGATCGAAAAGACATACCTGTAGTTTAAAAAGTAGCTTGTTTTGATTTTCTGCTGTGCTTTGCCTCAGGCATGTCTCTCTTAGAGTCCAGCAATAGTCAGCCAGCATACTGGGGCTCCATTTGCCTTGGTAACGGTTTTTCATGGCAGAAATATCCTGATGAAAACGCTCACCATGTTCGTCGCTTACCGCACCCAGGTTTTCCGGAAAAAAGTCCAAGTGAGAGTCCAAGAAATGAACCTTTAATGACATATTGCACCCCATTGCTTGGTAAGACTTAAGATCTCCTACTATTTCAGGATAGTTTTCGGCCTTGTGATTTCCCAAAAAATTTGTGCAGACACTTTTGAAACTCTGCCACGCAGCTTTCTCAACTTCATTCAACTCGCCTTCAAATCTCTCATCTCTTAACAATTCTCTGATCTGAGGGCCTACAAAAATGTCTTCTTTAATCTTGGCATCACTGATCCGGGGAAACTTATTTCTCAAGTATGTGAATCCTGTTTGCGCTTTATCCATCGATTTAACAAAGTTTTTCATAAGTCCAAGCTTGATATGCAAAGGAGGAAGGTACATTTTCTCAGGGTCAACAAGTGAACTATTCACAACATTTTCTTGCCTGGAACAAGTGAGGTGCGTTTTGGCCAATCCTTCTTAACGTAGTGGTTTTGCTTGTCCCTACTGTCCCACTCACATAAAAAACAACAGTACTTGGTGTAACCTAGCTGCAACCCTAGCAAAAGTGCAATGACCTTCAGATCTCCACAGATATTCCACTTATATTTCTGATACTGAAACTTTTCTAAAAGCAACTTCATGTTGTCGTATGACTCTTTCATGTTTGCAGCATGTGCAATAGGTACAGAAGGAAATTTATTTCCGTTGTGAAGAAGGACTGCTTTCAAGCTGACTTTTGAGGAGTCAATGAACAATCGCCACTCATCCACGTTATGTTCATGACCAAGAGCCCCCATGACTGAATTAACATCTTTACAAAACACAAGTCCATCTTCATGGGAGAACCATTCTTTGAATTCATCATGGCGGCTGCGGAAAAAACAAACTTTAGTGTCACGTTGCAGTAGATTCCAACCCTTTAATCTTGAACCTAAAAGTTCAGCCTGCTTCTTAGATAATTTCAAATCACGAACTAGGTCATTTAGATCTCCTTGTGACAGTAAATGTGGTTCATTGGAGGAACAGGTAGCCTGGAATGTTGGATCAGAAATGTCTTCATCTTTTTCCTCGTGATATGCTACAGCTACGTTTGATTCCTCATCACTTAAACTTACATGTTCAGGAGGATTTGGTACTGGAAGTTGAGCACTGTGGGGAACTGGTCTCATTGCAGACGGTAGATTAGGGTATTTCATAAGGCTCTTTGTTTTTGAAGTGATCCCCTTTGTATTTACCAGGCAGAAATAGCAGTCTGTTATGTGATCTTTGGGTTCCCTCCAAATCATTGGAATAGCAAATGGCATGTGACGTGAACCGTTTAGCCATCCTGTAAGTAGTCTTACATATGTCACACAACAAATGTGAGGGGCCCAACTCTTGTCCTGATCGCCTACTTTACATCCGAAATAAAGTTCATAGCATTTTTTTACTAATGGTGTAAAGTTACGTTTCTGGGATTTTAAAGTTAGATCACCACATACATAACAAAAGGAATTAGGATGATTCAGACAGTTCCGCGGCATTACAAAACATCTATATGAATACAACACTGGTGTAAAATTAACAAGAAGCAACAGACACTAGCTGTTAACACTGTGACATTTACAAGCAGACTGACTTGGAGCTGCTCTACACACAGAAACTAGGCTCATGTCTGAACAGGTACAAACATGTTTCAACCTGCACAGTCTGCTGCTCCGACCAAATTTATCCTGTCAGCATTATCAGAACTTTCTCCCCAAAGGAATAAATTGTACTAATTTTACAGAAAAATTAATACAACATATATATTAATATATATTAATATATTTTATTATAGTTATATTAATTAATAATATATTATTATATTTATTATTTTTATAATGTTTTATATTATAATACTGTTATATACTTAATTATATATAATATGTTATTATTTTTTTATCCGGTGATCATGCTAAATGAGGAAAAAATGAACATAGCGTCACAAGTAAACTAAGCCTGATAGAAAAAATCTGATTTCATATTTAGATTCAGCATGAAAAAGTACACTTAGAACACCCATCAAAACCTTGTGACAAAATTGTTGTTGACCAGTGTAATTAATCAATGTTAATATTTACGGTAGGCCTAATTTCTAACTAACATTTCTTATAAATTTCATTTTCTGATTTGAAATCGTATTTCTTTATCACTCTCATAATTGCAAAATTTTAAGTCGTGGTTACTAGAAACTCTGCAACCACTCAGAATTTAAGCTAGGACACAATCTCATAGCAATCATGGCATAGCAGATGGGCCAAGAGCAGGGCTTCCCAACCCTTATCATGTGCGACCCCAAAAATCATGTTCACACAATTCACAACCCCAAACACTGGTGGAAGTTCGACAAACTCCACAAAGGTTATTTTATATATTTATATATACACTTCATAAGCACAGCGTTTATTATGCGCGGGAAGGGCCCGGATTACAGCTGTAATATGCAATTACATTTATGATTGATAAATGTCTTGTCGGACGGCCATAGAAAGAGAATTGAAAATAAAATTATCGGATCGGTTCGTGACCCCAAATATGATATTCGCGATCCCAAGGTTGGGAAGCCTTGTCCTAGGGACGTAGAGTCTGAACTACCCAATAATAAAGGACCTATAGGCCTACACATGTGGACGGGGCAGTCTATCAGCATTCTTAATACGAATAAATTACTTAACCTACCCTAACTAAACCTAATCTAATCCAATCTTAACTTAATCTCATCCGAAGAAAATTTGGAGCTATTCATGACCTAACCTAACCAATCGTTAGGTTAACTGTACGCCCTTGACGATTGGTTAGGTTAGGTCATGATATTTTCGTTAGTTAGCCTTATAAAGCTAACTAAAGAAGGCTGGGGTCCCTATTCTTCAATAGCTCCGAAAACTTGTACAGCTATCAGTATAACAGGCACAGTCTAAGTATGTAACAGTAAGTCAGATGCAACGAAATCTCTATGCGGGTAGAATTTAAATATGATAGTAGTATCTGGCAACACAAATTTAATCCACCGTTTTTAACTGTTACTTGGTATATCACCATATATGGTGTAAAAATTAAGAGATTATATTATAAGTGTGCATTAAAATCTTATTACAGAGAAGTATACATCTTAAATTTATGTTACGTACTTAATAACGTTTAATTAAATACCAAATCCGTTACATTTATGAGCAGGCATTTTCACAAGAGATCTGGAAGAGCTATGCATAATATATACTAACTATGTAATAAGTAAATACTATTTATAACACCACCTGTGACTCCGCCCACTTTAGCGGAGGTTTTTCTAATGACATCTAGTGTTTGACAGAGCTATATTATCTGCGAAAAAAGAAGTCATTAACGTAAATTCTATTTTTATATGTATTATATGCAGTTTAATATTTACTCAACTAGTTAAATGATGATTATGCTTAAGGCATATAGGATTATATTTATTTTAAAGATGAATGCGAGAATTCTCAAAATTTATTTATTGAACTTGTAAATCATACAAGAATGACCATGTGTATTGTATAGTTCTCACTCCATACGCTAGGTGGCGAATAACTAATATTCAGTTGTGGGTTATCGTACTAATAATGTAAAATGTTGTGAGTTTCGTATCTTTCCAGATATAGTCTTTGGTATAGCGCAGTTTATGTCTGTGAGCCTAAGTTAAGTTTGTGTCGTTTATTAGGCTTTACTAGCATAGACCCGAAACAACGAACAATTTGTAGTCACTTAATTTCTGTGTGAGGTGATTGACGTGGATAATTATTAGGACTTAAGAGAGATAATAAAAATATTATTATTTATAAAATCTTCACATTAATGAAGGAGGAAATAAGTCAGAACTCCGTTTCGGTTAATAGGTAGTAAAATACATGGCCCAAGATTCTAGTCGTATCTGTATTTTTCTAGTGTAATTTAGTGTGTTGTTCAAATCTGACCTTCATTTTTTGTGCAAAATTGCCAAAACCAAACCTAACCTAAATCAAGTTAATTACCTTTCGTTTCTTGCGCTGAAATTTGTAAACAAATTCTATTAGGCTATGATCGCTGAAATGATTCTTAACTAGGCTACCTAATTTTCAAATAACTTTGCCATCCATATCTTAAACGCGTTTGACGTCAGACACGTTGGTTAATTCTGACAATAAAACTATATCTATTGGATTTTAATTAATTAAATTAGTTAATATATCACTCCCGTAGCCGAGACTTCCAAGAGGGGGAGGGGTCGAAATTGTTGAAAGGTGGACTTTTTGGTGCAACGACCTGACCTAGTCACTGCGGACGGGTTTAGAGTAATGTTTAGAGTCGTTTAGAAAGTTAAAAAAACTACAAAAAATAATGCATGTTTATTTACTAAATGATGATATATATTATATCACATGATAAGTTATAACTATGGTTACAAAAGTTAACCTTTCCTGTCAAGGGGGGGCCCGACCCCTCCTGGCTACGGGCCTGTATATGAATATAATATTAATAATTAAGTAACCAGCAAACAAGCCTGAGTTATGAAAAATATGTGTAACAGTTTTCTGCAATGTTTCGTTAGGAAAACTGCGTTACCGTTGTGAAACCTGAATGAAATAATAGTTTAGTTTTATATTAAAGTGCATCCACTGTCTAGGAAATCGTTCCAGACAATATTTGCAGTTATTTACAAGGTATGTATTCAAAGCTTAAGGCTTTAAATCTTTTTACAATTATTAGCTAGTCGCTTATTTCAGGTTAGATGATTAGTATAAGGCTTAAGTACTGATTACAGTTTGAAAAGAAGTCATTTTCCTAACTCATGAAGAAAATTAAATAAAAAACTATTTTAACAGCTTCATACGGAGATGTCAAATGAATTGGAAAGTAAGAAGAATATCATTTCTCAACCAGTCTCAGATTCTTCCCCCAAGTCATGACTGTACTTCACTGGGACCATATCCTACTGTAAGTACACTACATAATAGTAATCGTAAAATATCAATCTTCCAGGAAAAAGTCTTGCTATAATGTGTGTGTGACACCCATCTTCTAATTTGTCCAGTTACATTCGAACTTTTCATTTTTATTTAAAATCTGATCTGTAGGCCCTATGTACGGTTTCGGAAAAAGGTTCGTCTGCAAACAAAAATTCCAAAACTCATAAATTACTAATTAATAATAATTGAGTTTTATTTTTTTTAAGTTTTCAATATCACAAAATACAGGGCCATTCAAAAAAGACGCAACAGTTTAAATTGTTTATATTTCGTAATATTGTTAACGTACAGGAATGATTTTTGTATTAGTTTACAGCGTACACCTGGGAGTTTTGTTACCTCTTAGGTCTAGTAGCCTAAGGCGCTAGGCGAACGACTCTTGTAGACAGAGCTGGGCAATAAATACATTGAATGTATTTAAATACTAAATACTAAATACATGGGAGAAATGTATTTAAATACTAAATACTAAATACATTTTACGAATGTATTTAGATACTAAATACAAAATACATCAATTGTATTTAAATACATTTGTAAATACATTTTAAATACATACAAATTTTAAATATGCATTCACTAATTCATGAGTAACAACAATATAAAATGCTTGATAAAGGATAAAGAAATAGTACAATCTAATTTCCGATTATATATTTCCCTTTTTAGAACAAAACAAAAATAAAAGAACTTAGAACTTACGATGTTCAACCAGTGACATATTATACTCATTATATCATTGCAAAATGAGTAACAATTAATGAGTAGATGAGACATAAACGTAAACATAAGACGTAAACATAAACATAAGGCACCTTACGAATTCTCTTTTATTTCACGGTTGCTGCGGATCAAAACCAATCTTTCAAAAGTTTTGTCTGAAAGAGAGTTTCTTTTGGGAGTCAAAGTGATTCCCGCGAATGAGAATATTCGCTCTACCGGTGCCGAAGATGGTAATGTCGTGTTATAGCGGAGGAACAGTCTTTTTATGAGAGGATATTTTCCCAAACTGTTGAACCATGAACCATGCTGTACTACACTGTCGACGCGTCGTACTGTGCTAGTACAGAACGTGTATTAAACCAGTAAAAGTATTTACATTTTATATTTTGAGTATTTAAATACATTGTATTTAAATACTCATTAAAGTATTTAAATACTATATTTAAATACATGAAAAACAATGTATTTATAAATACAGTTCTAAATACACAAATGTATTTAAATACGTATTTAAATACAAATGTATTTAAATACTGCCCAGCTCTGCTTGTAGACTAAGGTGTAGTAGCGCGTCATTAGTCAGTGTTTAGCAAGATGTACACTTTACAACAACGTGTGTGTATAGCTACAAGAGTCGTTCGCCTAGCGCCTTACGCTACTAGGCCTAAGCGGTAACAAAACTCCCAGGTGTACGCTGTAAACTAATACAAAAATTATTCCTGTACGTTAACAATATTACGAAATATAAGCAATTTAAACTGTTGCGTCTTTTTTGAATGGCCCTGTAGAATAAAATATCCAAAAGAAAACCGAATTGGATCTTTTCCGTTTGGCGACTAGCAGCGAATTTTAATGAAAATCGGTATACTAATGTAGTTTTGGTCACTGATTTCAAAAATAACTTTTTTTTTGGAAAACTGAAAAACAAACATGTTAGAGCACTTTAAATAATTGTGTTTTTAACGAAAATATCATGACTTAACCTAACTAATCGTCAAGGGCGTTCAGTTGACCTAACCAATCGTCAAGGGCGTTCAGTTGATCTAACCTGGCATTCAATTGACCTAACCAATCGTCAAGGGCGTTCAGTTGACCTAACCTGGCATTCAGTTGACCTAACCAATCGTCAAGGGCGTTCAGTTGACCTAACCTGGCATTCAGTTGACCTAACCAATCGTCAAGGGCGTTCAGTTGACCTAACCTGGCATTCAGTTGACCTAACCAATCGTCAAGGGCGTTCAGTTGACCTAACCTGGCATTCAGTTGACCTAACCAATCGTCAAGGGCGTTCAGTTGACCTAACCTGGCATTCAATTGACCTAACCAATCGTCAAGGGCGTTCAGTTGACCTAACCTGGCATTCAATTGACCTAACCAATCGTCAAGGGCGTTCAGTTGACCTAACCAATCGTCAAGGGCGTTCAGTTGACCTAACCTGGCATTCAATTGACCTAACCAATCGTCAAGCGCATTCAGTTGACCTAACCGGGCATTAATTCTTGATTTTTTTTTCTGCTACTTTTACAGATCTGCCGGGATCCTTCAAAAAACGTATTCTTCGTAAAGTTGCACTTTTTACCGTTTGACCGACGCGTTTGGTAACGAAAGAACTGGGTATTTTTATCAAAGGAGCACACTTTCCCACACTTAGAGCACTTTTTCATAAACAGTAGCAGTTTGTGACTGGCTAAATTTAACACAATCCTCTGTAACTAGTTTAAGCTAGTTAAAACATACATTAATTATTTAAAGTGCTCTAACATGTTTGTTTTTCCCCCCCCCCCCCCAATTATTTTTGAAATCAGTGACCAAAACTACATTAGTATACCGATTTTCATTAAAATTCGCTGCTAACCCCCAAAAGGAAAAGACCCTAACATTATTATTATTATTGTTATTGTTGTAAAACCTAAAAAATAGTTCGCTTCGACCTCGGGTCAGCTCGCAAAAACATTATATACCATTTATGTAGATGTGTAGGTAACCTCTCACTCAATTAAATTAAAGGGAAATCTTTGAAAAGCATTATAACAGTTCAGTAATAAGATTGTGATAGTACTTTTGGTATACCACTTGTTTAAGTTTAATTTTCATCGTAATGGTTTTTAAAAGTATCGGTATTATGTGTAACATTTAATTCAAATTATATGAAAGCCGAAGCTGATATATATATATAAAACCAAATATGTGAGACATGGTTCTTATAGCTAATGGTTAAGCAATACAAAACACCAATGGTAAAAACAAGACTGGATCACCTACCACACCATCAAGGAGAAGTGAGATGCTTTCCCGTCTCTTGAAATGGACATATGATTGCCTCAAGCTGCTGCTTGTTCTCTATACTGAGAGAGTTTCAAAGCTTTTTATACTGAGGCATATGATTGCCTCAGTTTTTAACATTCTCTATATTGAGAGAATTTCAAATCTGTTATTATCAATTAAAAAGAGAAGAAAAACATTTTTAGTTAACCATACCATCTCACTTCCCATTAGAAATCCTGGTGAAACATTTAAGTATCCATTACCATCATAATGTTGAAAAGCCTTTTCGAAGTCTTCCTTGTTAAAGTTGTTTAATTGTTCTAGATTTATATCATCCCACTCAGGTCTTGAGTATTCTCCTTTATTTTCCAATTGGAAACCAGCTCCAAGATGAATTCTTTTTGATGCTAATAATAAGAAGGTGAAGGAGAATATTGCTTTTATGACATTTAAATCATTTGACATTGAGGCCATAAGTTCTTTATCTAATTTGTCTGGATCAAATAGAGTTTGGTGGACTAGCTCAAACATAATTGGGTTTAGACATCCTCATTAAAACCTGGTGGACAGAACCCTCAAGATGACTTTAATTCTGTTGCCAAAAATAGTGGAGTTTTGATGAAATCATATTCTGTGAATGTCTTCGGAACATGGGCTAGATTAATCATAGGAATTGACAATACTAGAAGACTATGGAAAATTAAATATGATCCATCAAAAAGAAATCAACTAAGCCACGAAGTACTATTTTTAACGGATGGAGGCTTAAATTCTTGGTGTCCTACAAACTGTCTCATTGATGAATCCACTATTCGATGGAATGCTTGTAGAAATGAAAATGATAGAGTATTTCTATTCTATCATGAAACCGGAGAACCCTTTCTCAGGAATTCCTGAAGAAACTCTTATGTATTCAAGGGCCCATGGAACAGTTATTTCTTCTGAACGAGAAACCCCTAATAATCTCTTCACCTATATAAGAAGAAGTAACAAAACCCTAAATAACTCAACATCGGTTGCTGAAGCAAACAAGAAAAAGATCATAAGCTTGCTTTTGACATAGCAACCACTACAGATCCATCCTTGTTTCTAAAAATTCCTAGTGTAAGAACAAGTGTAGCTGATTTAATTATCACCAATCTTCTTTTTCTTAAAGATCAAATTGAGCTTGATGAAGGTCAATATGACAATTTTTGCAAGGCATTATCGAAGCTAAGGAGTGGAGAAACATCAAATATCTCAGACTTTGCAAATATATCTCATGAAGAGTTTGGAAATATGTAAGATTTTTCATCTGGAATAATGTTATTAATTTAAAAAAAAAAAAAAATAACTTCAGTTATCAATATGCATCACAATGGATTTTGAGCTTTCTCAGGCTGTGAACTAAATTGTACCTTTAACTGCCTTATGAGCAACATATTAATGCAAATACATATCCAAAAATTTTAGACCATTAATTATCATTGTCAGTTTTGCTCCCTTTTCTGGCATCATTGCACTCATGGATTCCTGTGAGTCCACTGATGACAGTGCTAGGGGGATAATCTCTAAATGTTGTTGGTCTTTTTTCTTTATCGGAGATTTGTTTTTGGCTGGGACATTTGCTTATTGAAGTGAATTTGGACAAAGCTTTTTCTTCCCCAATGCCTGCACAAATGCTGAAGCCAGTGTTCACATAATTTTTTGTTATAAACATTGCTTTTGTGTGTACTGATTGAGCCAAGAATACATTTAATGATTGTGAGATGAAGTGGAGTTTAAAATGACACATCTGGGACTTATCAGGTTTATACAATTTGGGTAACACTCATTGACCTTACCCTAGTAACTAATATTCTTTGTTTTTTTTTGCATTAGTTATGTAAGTTATTTTTTTTCTGTAAGTCTTGTCTCCTTTGTGTGGTAATGGGCTGGTGATGGCCAATAATTTAATGGTTTTATTTTATGTTGACATTTTTGTGTGTGGTATGGGACTAATGATGTTTGTTTCTTTTGTTTTGTAGTAATAATTTTTTTTCAAGTGCTTAGTTGGTTCTGAAAACACATTGGTGTATGATCAATAAAATTGTTCAGATCTTCTTTAGTTACCTGTAAAAACTTGCCTGCTGATGCAGTTAACCTTGTAAGTGTTGTTATTGTTTCGTTGATTAAATTAAGCAAAGGACATTTTACTTTTCTTAAATCCTCCCACCATAAGCCGAAGAGTAAGTCGTTAAAGAGGCAGACTGGCTATGCCCCAGAGATCTTAAAGGTGAGAACCCAGTTTCAGATTGGTAGGAGCTGCCTATCTGACATAATCTCAACCACACTAAAATTGGTAACTTGCTCACCTCATTTCTCTCATTCTTAGCAGTGCAGGTGGTGCTAAAGTCAAAGGATTTTTTATTAAGGCCCTCTGGGTGGTTCTCACTGGCAGCTAAATCTCCCATCTCCGCAACCAGCCGCAGCTGCCGTGACCCCACTAACAGAGTATCCGGTAGGTGAGTAACGCAAACACATCTTTACACAGATACACTTACCGGCATCGCGCCCCTTATATATATATATATATATATATATATATATATATATATATATATATACACACACACACACAGGGTGTTTGAAAACTTTCTGTACAAATTGTAATGGGGGATAGGCAACACCAAGATAAACCCTTTTCGTCTATAAGTGTGTGTCCGCTAACGTCACCATTCGGCGCGAGAGGGCGCCGCTGCAATTGGCTAAAAGGTGAAGTGGGCTAGACTCGCGCTTGCCGCGGGCATTCTTAAATCGGTCGTAGTACGCGTAACATGGAGCGCTTCACGACTGCTGAGATGGCTGACATGCATATGGTGTATGGGGCTGCCAATGGAAACGGAAGAGCTGCTGTGAGGTTGTACCGACAGCGCTTCCCAAGCAGACGTGTGCCAAACCACAAAACGTTTGCGCATTTGCATCGGCGACTGAGAGAAACTGAAACATTCCATGCAAACATGCATGACACACCCTCACGTGTGAAACAGGCCTCATCTGAGAACAGCATATAAGCCGGAAAATTAGGCTGCACCGCTGTCTGCTGCAGAAACCAGCGTGCGAATTCCACACGAAGAGGGTAATCCCGGGGTTGTAATGCCTCGACTCTCTGACGATGAAACGGATGTAACTGCTGCTCGTGCAACACACTCCAGACCAGGTCGTGGTTCACACCGACGATACGTGCAACACCTCGCGTGCTTGCGCTTGGATTGTCCTCAAATCGCCGTAGGATTTCTTCTTCCATGTCAGGAGTGCGCACGTTTCTCTCCCGACCAGTGTCATGCATGTTTGCATGGAATGTTCCAGTTTCTCGCAGTCGCCGATGCAAATGCGCAAACGTTTGGTGGTTTGGCACACGTCTGTTTGGGAAGCGCTGTCGGTACAACCTCACAGCAGCTCTTCCGTTTCCATTGGCAGCCCCATACACCATATGCATGTCAGCCATCTCAGCAGTCGTGAAGCGCTCCATGTTACGCGTACTACGTCCGATTTAAGAATGCCCGCGGCAAGCGCGAGTCTAGCCCACTTCACCTTTTAGCCAATTGCAGCGGCGCCCTCTCGCGCCGAATGGTGACGTCAGCGGACATACACTTATAGACGAAAAAGATTTGTCTTGGTGTTGCCTATCCCCCATTACAATTTGTACAGAAAGTTTTCAAACACCCTGTATATATATAAAAGTGGTAAAAAAAAAAATGAAAATGAAAAATATATTTCTCATGATATTTAACCATATTCCAGAACCACTAATGAATGTTGAAAATAAAAAACTGGATGGATTCGTTCATATTTAGAGGTGGCGCAACTCGAAGCCTTAGTACCTATCATTATACAGTATAGGTTGGGGTGGCAAATTTCTTCAAATTTGCGCCACCCTTAAATATTAATGTATTTAGCTCAAAATCCGGTCTGAAGTCTTTTTCCCTATAAAGAATAAGAAAGTGCACCAGGAGCTCTTATTTATGCATTTTAATGTTTTATCATATGTGTGGCTCACCCTAATATATATATATATAAAATTATATATATATATATATATATATATATATATATATATTATATATACACACGATACAACTCAGAATGGTCACCTGAGAAACTTTTGTTACACAGACCGCATGGAACAAGGAACTCTTCTGGGAAAATTAAATCATGACCCGTTGCTCGCGTTGGGCTTCCATCACAAAAAAGAAAAACTTTAGTATTTGTCATTTACCATTATTTATTCAGACTGTAGTGGATTTAATTTCCCAGTAGAGTTCCTTGTTCCATGCATGGTCTGTGTGTAACATTATGTATACGAGTATTAGGGATGTACCGAATGCTAAAATTCACCGAATACTAGGGATGTACTGATATATCGGTATCGGTGATATCTGATAGATTTTTAACGGTATCAGTATCGGCCGATATTTCGTGTTTTTTCCAAAATTATGAATAAAAGACTATTTAGAAGATGAAATTTCCGATATTTTATTGTTTTATCACTTCACATAACTCATTTTTTCATCGTGGCCTTTTATTTTATTTTAATTATAGCCTAGGTCCTAAGAAATGTAGTACATAAGTTTTACCCAATTTTCTTTTCAAACAGCCAATCAAACAAGTGTAAATCCTTTGAAAAATAGATATAAAGCCTAGGAAACCAAAAAAACATCTTGTAGTCAATGTTCCCTCTAAGGTGTGCGCGTGTGCGCGCGCACACGCGTTGTGAAACCCGCGCACACAGCAAAATAAAATGCGCACAGGCTCAAGCGTATCATGAGTCACGACAATAAATGAAGTAATTTAAAAAATATACCGTCACACAAGGTTAACTTTCACAGAAAAACTTTGTTCCTATTTGGAAGGCAGGTTTCCTGAAAATGCAGTAAAAGAATGGTCTGCCTTTGATTGTTCGGCTATTTTACAGAAAGACTTTGACTTTGGCATTGAGCATATTAAAGCTTTATGTGCCAAATATGCAGGTTTTCTTGGCGAAGGTTCTACCATAATCGAACAGTACAATGATTTTAAATTTGTTGTATGCGAGAAAATAAAAAGTAAGCAGGTTAAAAACTTTGATGATATGGTGACATTCGTCCTCCAAAATGAACAATTTTGTGACCTTCCTAAGTTGATGGATATTGGGGGAACTTTCCTAGCATCTAGTGTGGACTGTGAGCGTGGCTTCAGTTTAATGAATTCTATAAAGAACAAATTAAGAAACCGCTTGAAAGAAAATCATTTGGACATGCTAATGCGAATTAAAAGTTACCTGAATGTATTAATCTTCATAGAGTTTATTTGGAATGGGCAAATGCTAAAGATCGTAGGGAGAAATCATAATCATACTTAAATGAAAATCACTTTCATTTAATGTTATTTTGATTATATTTTATTTTATTGAATTTTATTATTTTTTATTTTATTCCTATTTTGTGAATGGATAAAATCATGTATTAATCTTGATAGTCTATTTTAAATTGCTAAATGCTAAAAATTGTTTTGAGAAATGATAACTAAAATAGTAATTTCCAATTAATGTTATTTTTATTTTATTTCTTTATTTTGTTGAATTTTATTTTACTATTTTTTATTTTATTCATATTTTTAGAATGGATAAAATGTTCTCTTTTTTAAGAATATATAATATCGTAAACAGTTTTTTAATATCCATTTAATAGTACCGGAATGATCGAGCTATCACCTTATGGAAATAATATTTATTAAGTATTTAATATTTATATATATTTAATTTTGAAGATAATTACGCTCAGAAAAGTTTGCACAATTTTTCACCATGAATCTAAATGTATGCACAACGAAACTTTCTTGCGCACACGGACTAAAAAAAATTAGAGGGAACATTGCTTGTAGTCATAGCTCACAATATTAATCCAGCTAGCTGGTTAAAAACACATTTACTAAGCCCAACATAGGTCCGCAGTCCAATTGTATAACAAACAAAACTATGACATCTAATGCAGTGTTACCATCTTTAATGAAAAGGATTATTGCTTTGTTGCCAAATTTTCAACACAGAAAATAAATTATGAATGTTACAAAAATATGACAAACTAATAAACCCTAGCTGGATATCAGTATCTATTATATCGGTACATCCCTACCGAATATTTGGTGCAAAACTATAAGGCCGAATATCAAATTCCGAATATTAGTTTTATTTGGGTTATTAGGCGTCACTATAAAAAAACTGAATCCTTTATCAGTTTGACAGCACACAAAATTAATAGTAAATGTGAGGAAAAGCATGTTTGACACCAAAAATCTGCCAGATTCCCATTCTCGTGAAAAATTTGCAACTGCAGTGACTTACTCCTGTTGCTTGTGCGAATCATACTTTAGCACTTGCAGTTGATGAAGCCCCTCTTAGCCAGAAGTCTGTTTCAGAGATGTATGCAATTGCGCGCCCAATCTGTTGCATTTTAATTATTCATCTCGGGCTTTTGACAGACTTAAGGAATTCCAGAAGCAACATAATTTACCCGAAAACAAACTTATAAGAGAAGTTATCACCCAATGGAACTCTACATTCTATATGCTACAACGACTTCTTCAACGAAAAACTGCGGTTGTTGCATAAGCCTCGGACTGTGACATACTGTACTAACCTTCAATAATCATCAGTGGACTCTAATTCAGTGTGTTGTAAAGCTTCTTAGTCGATGTGAAAAATTAACGAATGACTTTTCCTCTGATTCTTTTTGTCTTCACATGGTATCTTCCGATGTAGCAGGTCTCGTGGTATTTTTGCCTAATATAACTGTTGATGCAGGTGTTTATACTAAGAAAAACGATTTAATAGAAAATTTACAGAATCGTTTCAGGCAGTGGAAGGCAGACATTACTCGCATGATTTCTCACGTTTTAGATTCTCGTTTCAAATTTGCTTGCACAACTGCCTGAGTTTGTAAAAAATGAGGTAATTATTGTCTACATCACCTAACGCTAGTCCTGCACGTAATATAACCTACGACGATGAAGCAACTGGTTCTATTTCATGAGAAGATCAAGAACCTTTGAAAAAGAAGCTGAAGGTTAATTTATGGAGTTATTTCGATGAGGTTGTGCCTCCACCAGACAGTCATGAGTGCAGAGCCTTCTGCCTCTCAGCCTTATCCTGGATCCATGAGCGCAGAACCCTCTGCTTCTGTCTTATCCTGGATCCCTGAATCCAGACACTGCTACATCGCCAGCTCAATACTATCTCACATAGGGTACCCCTCAAGGGGCCTTGGTGAATCGGGATGCTGGGAATGCAGTCGGGGGTCATGATGACGAGGCATCTTGGACAATGGTGGTAAAGAGGGGCCAGAAGCGAGCGACCCCTCCTAGAACTGCAACCACTGCAGTAGCTAATGGTGGTGGCCTCTCAAGGGGGTCTGGTCCCACTCGTGCACCGGCTAGAGGGAGTCAGCCTGTGGCTAAGGCTGGCAGAAAACGGCGGGGTATCATAGGGGCTGCCAAAACAGATCGTATGATAACTGTACCAACGAAGACCGCAAACATTTTCGTTTCGAGATGTCGACCTGATCTTACAGCCAAGGAGCTGCAGGCATTTGTGGAAGATAGTGAATCTTCAGGTTACATGTAGGAAAATTGACTCCAGATGGAGTACGTACAGTTCCATTCAAGTTACAGTAGTCTGTAATGATCCAGGGGTATTTATGGATCCAGCAGTATGGCCAGAACGGGTATATGTACGGCGGTTCTTTGAGAAAAAGGGAAGAAAAACACCTGCAGCCCCTCTCACAAGTGCTGGAGAGGGTAATTATGGAGACATCATGCGTCGTACTGTTGAGGAAAATCCAGCTGGGTCTAATGCTGTAACTGCTGTGCCTAGTATAAGTGGAATTCAACATGTAGAGATGGCTGGCAGAACTCCTGCATCTTCCTAATTGCAACAGTCAAGGTAATCTCTTATAACTGTAGAGGCCTAAGCTTAGGCAATAACAGCAAACACAGGCGGATCATAATTGATAAGCTGTTAGATGCTGCTGACATTCTCTGTCTGCAGGAAACATGGCTATGGAAACAGGACTTAAAGGATCTGAATAGCCTGTCCAGTAACTTTCATGGGATAGGGGAGGCCACCAGAGATAAACAAGATGGTCTCCTTGCAGGCCACCCACCTGGTGGGGTAGCTATTCTATGGATGTTGGGGTATGGGAAATATATTAGTGAATTAAAACTTGGTTTGAATTGGCTAACTGGAATAGAAGTTTGTGTAGACAATAAAAAATTTGTAATTCTGTGTATCTCTGCCTTTTCAGGCAGTTGATAATGAAGATTATTATCTCATTAAATTGGGGCAGGTCAGCAGTATTATTGATGATTTGGATACGACATGTGTAGCTATTATTGGTGACTTTAATGCTAATGTGCTTAATGATAATTCTTTGTTTAGCAACCACTTAAAAGCCTTCTGTGAAGATAGTAACTTGACCCTTTCATCCATATGTAGTCTTCCTGGTGATAGCTTTACTTATGTTAGTGATAGTTGGCACACCACCTCATGGTTGGATCATTGTATTTGTATGTTCATTATACACAGTGATTCACTGGCCTACTTAGTCAGTGCTCCAGACAACTATCTCTTAATCTTCTATGGACCTCTTGTGTAATGTTTGTACCTGTTGAGTCTGAAATGAAGCGTGCGTTTGTTTACACACTGCTTCTAATTGCATTTAAATAGACATAAAGATCCTTTTCAAATTAGTAATAGATGAAAATTATAGTAATAGAAGGAATCAATAGTAATAGAAACCCAGTAATTGACCTCATGTCTGGCCTCCACCTATCAAAAATAGTCAGGAAAGTTACCAAAAGAATTAGACATCTATTCAAAGGAGCTACGAGTCATTCGCTACCCAGGGTGCCCATTTATCTACCAACCAACTTTTTTATTGTGTAGAAGGATGAACAGCTGGGTTTGCTGCGCGCCGCCTGACGTCACCGGGTCTCGATCCCGGAGCCGATGGATTCGTAGTCAGCGATGCTAAACACTACACCACCGAGGCGCATATGTATTGTTACGACCCGTTTGTGTAATTGCGCAATTCATGAACTGGGCAATATAATTGCCCATTACATGAAATGGGCATTTATATTGCCCATTACTTGAAATGGGCATTTATATTGCCCATTACTTGAAATGGGCATTTATATTGCCCAGTTCGTGAAATGGGCGGAATTTTGCTTGCCCATTTCATGAAATGGGCGGAATTTTGCTTGCCCATTTCATGAAATGGGCGGAATTTTGCTTGCCCATTTCATGAAATGGGCATCTGTATGAAGGAAAATTAAAATTTCGACTGAATCATTTATTAAAAAAGTAAAACATTAAAAAGAGATAAGGCAAGTGATAATGATTAGTCTACATTCTCACAGGATTTGTGACTGTGACAGGCGCTGTTGCAACAAAGATTATTTTTCAAACAAAAACATCTTTTAGTTAGACAATTACTTCTACAATGGCACCTCCTGAACCCTTGTTCTCTACAAACACTTTGTAGTTTAACAATTTCGCAAATGCTTAGTTTCTTTGAGGGAGTATCACTAGATTTAAGACCAGTACAGTGAACAGATTCAAACCGATTCCTTGAAAGTTTACCATTTATTACTCCTACTTTTGTTCCTACTGTGTAGCCACCGTCGTCCTTAGCAAGAATTAAACCTATTATATTTGGAGGATCACCTTTACTATGATCAAATTGAGATACTGTAACTGCTACATTATGACCAACGTCGACCACTGGCAACGTTTTTACACTTCGCGTCAACATTTTTTCTGCTTGTAGCACTATGCCCTCATGAGCTTTTTGCCGTGCGAGTACAGCAGGGTGTACAGCAGCATCGTCTTGTGATACGTCCTTAGATGATGATTGCAGCACGGCTGTTTCATGCGCTGGCTCTAGTGGTGGTGGTGCAGGTGTTTCAGCAACTTTTTCTTGTGCTGGCAATGTTTAGGCATTGCAAATGGGCAACTTACTGCCCATTACATGAAATGGGCGGAATTTTGCTTGCCCATTTTGTAGAATTGTATAAGATTTTAAAGGTCATACACGTGATTGCCCATTTTACGAACTGGGCAATATAACTGCCCATTTTACGAACTGGGCAATATAACTGCCCATTTTACGAACTGGGCAATATAACTGCCCATTTTACGAACTGGGCAATATAACTGCCCATTTTACGAACTGGGCAATATAAATGCCCATTTTACGAACTGGGCAATATAAATGCCCATTTTACGAACTGGGCAATATAAATGCCCATTTTACGAACTGGGCAATATAAATGCCCATTTTACGAACTGGGCAATATAAATGCCCATTTTACGAACTGGGCAATATAAATGCCCATTTTACGAACTGGGCAATATAAATGCCCATTTTACGAACTGGGCAATATAAATGCCCATTTTACGAACTGGGCAATATAAATGCCCATTTTACGAACTGGGCAATATAAATGCCCATTTTACGAACTGGGCAATATAAATGCCCATTTTACGAACTGGGCAATATAAATGCCCATTTCACGAACTGGGCAATATAAATGCCCATTTCACGAACTGGGCAATATAAATGCCCATTTCACGAACTGGGCAATATAAATGCCCATTTCACGAACTGGGAACTTGCTGCCCATTACATAAAATGGGCATTTATATTGCCCAGTTCGTGAGATGGGCAATTACCCAAACGGGGCGTAACATATATACAGTATATATTAGGGTGAGCCACACATACAGTATATGGTAAACACTTAAATGCACAAGTAAGAGTTCAAAGACATCTCACCAGATTTTGAGCTAAATCCATTAATATTTAATGGCGACGCAAGTTTGAAGAAATTTGCCACCCAAACTGCATAATTATACTAAGGCTTCGAGTTGTGCCATCTCTAAATATGCACGAATCGATCCAGTTTTTTATTTCCAACATCGTTAGTGGTTGTTGAATATGGGCAAATGTCATGAGAAATATATTTCTAATTTTCATTTTTTTTGGACCACCCTTATATATATATATATATATATATATAACTGTAGGGTGGTCCAAAAAACAAAATTTTGTAATTTTTTACCTCCACATGGCTGCTCCTGTTCCTATATCTACCAAACATTTCCATGCCAAATTTCAGCCTAATTGAATGATATCTACTGGTCGCTATGAATTTCATTTTACTACTCATTTTCTAGTAGATTGATCTTCTGGGTTAAAAAATTAAAAACAAGGCAAATACTAGTTTATTTGTTTGAAAACAGATTAAATCTTAAAGAAAACAGCTTTTTTTTTTTTTAGAAAACAGAATAACTTAAAGAAAACAGATTAATTTTTAAAGAACAAAAACGATATGTTTGATAAAAAATTACATTTATCATTCGTTTATAATATACATCATTACTTAAATTAACGCTTCATCACTGACTCCTTCGAAAACGACGAGTAGTCGGCGATGTTTTGCTACTAATCGGAGGATGAATTGTTTTTGTTCTTCATCCTTCGTCAAAGATGTATTATATGCCTTGATAAGGGCGATACCCCTCCCCGCCGAATCATTGACAACTTTTAGGTTGATCGCTATGCGTCGAAACTCTTGAAAGCAATCATCCTCCGTCCAGGAATTGGGATCGGTCCTCAGGAAGGTATCCTCCACTGCCTTCCTTCTTTCTTTAACAGATTGAAGATTCACAGGGTCCTTTTGGTGACCATTTCAAACAAATTCAAATCTTCAATGTTTCCTTCAAGCTTCAATCGACGAGTAACAGTGGTATTCTCGTTACGTTGGAGGTTTACGACCATCTTCCGTTTGGTCTCGGCATCGACTCTAAGATCGAAGAATGCAAGGCTGATGAGATGCTCTCCAAGATACCACAGGTGCCGTTGAAGAGCTGTGGATGCTGCTTTGGAAATGGTCTGATTTGGGTACTTTTGCAAGATTTTAAGAAGCAGAATATCGTTGAAAGGAACGTTGATTCCGACGGGGGCCTCGTTCCAAAAACGTGCGTAGACCAAGGCGATAAACAGAGAGAGCTCGGTGATATTCTCTGTCTCACGTGCTGTTAGCTGTAGTTGATACTTGAACAGTTAAATTTTGAGGACGTAGATGGCCTTGGCCATCCAGCGTGCATGGTGAGTTGGTCCTGGAGCGTGGACCTTGACTTCTTTCTCATCACGGCACCCGAGGAAGGTGAGGCAAAGTCGTAGCAATTCCTCGTAGTCATCACGCGATTGTTTAGACTCCACTGCCTTTGTGAAGTACTGGATCATTTCCTCTCGAAGCTGGAACATCTTTGGATCTCTGAATAGGTTGTTTGAAGCCTTCATGAAGGAATCCTTCTGAAGTGATGGCCATTTTTTCTGAAAACGTTTAAAGAGAGTCATTTCCGGGTCACCTGTGGGGTCCAAGAAGTGCGTTGCAGGTGTTTGACAAGACGACTTCAAGGATATGATGTCGACAAGCGATCCAGACAAGTTCCCTCCCTTCTGCTTTTTCAATCATGGTACAGGCTTCCCTGTGAAGGCCAGTATTAGATACAGTTGTCAAATACGAGACCTTGGATCTCACCGCGAAGATTCCAGTCATCAATCGTCGAAATACAAGCTTGGCCTGTTGTTGTTGTTGTTGTTGTTGTTGTTTAGCCGATCAGCCAACCCTGATCGAGCAAGCCGGCGGCACGCAGGTAACCGATCGCCCTCTCCGGAGTGGACCAGAGGTTCAGCGCAGTAGTGATGTGTTGTGTTCGTTGTTGTGCTAGAGCGGTACAGTCTGTCATAATGTGTTCAATTGTTTGTGGTGTGTCCTGGCACAGGTGGCAGGTGTCGTCTATGGAGTTGTCTAGTCTGTGTTTATATGTCCGTAAGTTTGGCTCATGTCCACATCGGAATTGTGTTAAGTTAACTCGATCCGATCTGCTCAGGCTGATCTCTGACCTGTCAATGGGTGGCGGCTTCGCACCTAGGACCGCATTCGGACCGAGTTCAATGCTTTGTGGGTTAGGTGTGTATGTGTGTGTGTTTTCTGTACTGTGTGATGTCTGTGAGGCGTGGTATGGAATGGAGTATTTGGTTATAATGTGTGTCTGGTGTTACGTTAATGGTGTGAGGTGTTGGTGCATGATTGTACATGTAGTGGCAAGGGTGTTGTGGGTTAGTTGTCGCTGCTGCCATGAATTGTGTTCCCCTCATGTCTAAATGTTCCCTAACTTTCAGCATTTTTGTTCCTGTGTGCAGGTGTTCTATTGGTGTTTGAGTGCATCCTGTAATGATACGAAGTGCGTTGTTTTGTATTGTCTGTAAGGTGTTTGTGTGTGTTTTGAGATAATGGGTGCCCAGCATGGGCTAGCATAGTCCATAACTGAGCGAATATATTGTTTGTATATGAGTGATGTTGTTTCGTGCTGGTGTCCAAAGTTTGTGCCTGTTAGTACTCTAAGCGTGTTAAGTATTGACGTACATTTGTTTTTAATGTTCTGAGTGTGGTTTGCAAAACATAATGATGTGTTGTATGTGACCCCAAGTATTTTGGTCCTGGGAGTGTGTGGAATGTTGATGTTGTTTAGTGTAAGCTGTGGAATTACCTGGTGTTTTGTGTTGCTTGTAAGCAAGGTGATGGTTGATTTTATGGGCGCTACTTTGAGTCTATTGTGTGTGAGCCAGTCTTGTATACTGTTTATGTATGTTTGTAGGTTATTTGTAGCGGTGTCGCTGTTGTTGTGGGTGGATGTTAGTGATGTCATCTGCATATGATGATAAGGTAAGCTTGTTATCTATGGGTGTTGGAATGTCATGCATGTATAAGTTGAACAGTGTTGCGAGAGAACAGAGCCTTGAGAGACCCCTTTCGGAAAAAGCTTGTTTTTGGATGACTTGCCATTAAATGTGACATGTGAGTATCTTCCTGAAAGAGAGTTGCTCAGCCACCTTTTGGTGTTATTGTGCACGTTTGTGTTGAGTATTTTGTTTACGAGAGGGAAGCGTGGGATAGCATCAAATGCTTTACTAATGTCTATTATTGCTAATAGTGTACGTTGAGCTGGTCGTCTGGAGTTGATGCCATCCATGATGTGCTGCGTCAGGTTAGTGAGTAATGTCGTGCTTGAGTGGTGAGGTCTGAATCCATGTTGAGTAGGCGATAGTGGAATGGGGGTTGGTGATTTGTAAGATTAGTCTTTCTGTTACTTTGGAAGGTGTGCATAGTAAAGTAATGGGTCTATAGGAAGCTGGTTCTGTTGGATTTTTGTTTGGTTTGAGTAGTGTAATAATTTTACCTTGCTTCCATATGTCAGGAATAATAGTGTTGGCATGAATATGTGCTGATATTTGTGAGAGCTAGTATTCCTTGTGGGGCCAAGTGTTTAAGGTGTATGTTAAATATGTTGTCTGGTCCAGTAGCCTTCGAATTCATAATGTTTTTGATGATCTTCGTGGTCTGGTCTGTATTGAAGGGTGTAATGGTCGTGTCGAGTCTGTAGGTTTTCTTGTGTCTGGCTGTTTGTCTGTCTGCGTGTTTCTGGTTGTCTCTGTTTAAGTGACTTTATCTTTGCGTAATGATTAACTAGAATGTTAGCTTGTATGTTGGGATATTTTTGGCTGCGACAGATAGCCGCGTGTGAGGTGTGAATGCCGTTGTTAGAGTGGGTAATGCTGTTTATAGTCTTGTATAGCCTGGATGTATCTGTGGAGTGGTTTAGTGTTGCTATGAATTCCCTGAATGTTTCTGTTTGTTGTTTATTTCTGTGTTGAGCTGTTGTATCTGCTGCTTTATGGCTTCTGTGTGTGGTGGTTGTGTTATATTTGAGGTTGTTACGTTGCCTTATGAGGTGGGCTATTTCTCTAGTGTAATTTGGGTTGTATTTCCTAATGTTGCCCTTGGGTATGTATTTGTTTGCATTATTGATGTTGTTCTCCTGTAGCTCGTATTTTGGCACGGCTAGAGTTTTTCCATCCCATTTCCCGTAACGATTACCGCGGTTCGTTCGGCTGTTTGCTTTGCGCCGCCGATGTCGGGAAGTAGTTTCCCATCCCAGTGAAGAAGAACGGGTCCTTCGACAGAAACGAAGCTTGATCCTCTTTGCTGCTGCCTTCCTTGCCTTCCTTGCCTTCCTTGCCTTCCTTGCCTTCCTTGCCTTCCTTGCTTACCTTCTTGAACGACGGATGGAGCTGCGTGAAAGTGTAATTGTAGAAATATCATAGCCCAGGGCTTGAGCGACTGATCCACCAACGAAGACTGCTCCTCGATCGGGAAGGTTGACGCGATCAAGAGCAGCAACCACATCTAGTGATGTGAAGATATTGTTTCGTTTCGGAGGATGAGAGTGTACATCTGGTCTTCCGGTCGAAGTCGACGGACGATAATATAATCATCGTCTTCAGTTGAATTCTTCAGAGGATGAAGTGGATGTGTTGGATGATGGAAGAGCAGCAGCTCCAGCCTGGAATGCAGCCTCTCTTTCTTTGTACCTTAGAGCTTTGTCAGCATATCTCTCCTGTCGATATCTCTACTATTCCTAAGCTCTTGAAGTTTGAACGAACTTAAAACCGTACTCCAACAAGTTTAAACTTGAAATGATGCATGAGTAAATGATTTGTCTAATTCACAAACAGCAATCGAACAATTGCATCATCCTCTGAAAGGTGGGTGGAGTCATTGTGGCGTGACTGCCGCGTCCTCTAAAAATGAAGCAGGTAGAAAATGATTAGCTAATTAATTAATTGAAAATGTGAAAATCATATGACCTCTTATTATGTACTGAATCGACAGATATTTTGCACAAAATCACTTCGAATCTAAAGGAATAAGAGCAGCCATGTGGAGGGCATTTCCAAATATGTTACTCAAGTACAAGTACTTTATCAAAAAGTTATTCAAGTACAAGTAAAAGTATCCATCCTGAAATTTACTTAAGTTAGAGTAAAAAAGTATCTACTGAATAAAGCACTGAAGTAACGAAAGTAAAAAGTACTCGCAAACCATACTGGTACATTCATATTGTGGGCCATGAGTTCTTTAAACAAAACGCTGTATGTAAAAGATTTGCCAAACTACATAAATTACCAGTGATGGAAAATTTGTGGCGCTTGTGACTTCGCAAGGTGCCAGCCTGCTGATGCACGTGATTGGCTGATTAAAATACTGCGCACAACTTGCGTTTTGACTGGGACTGGCTGGCGGCTGCCACAAATTTGTTTTAAGAATAGTAACGAAATGGATAAAATTAATTATACTTGGGTAAAAGTACGAGTAATTCTCCCAAAAATTACTTAAGTTAGAGTAAAAGTACTTGAAAATATAAATACTTTTTTAAAAAGTAGATACTAGAAAAAGTTACTTAAGCAATAAGCATGGTACTTAAGTAAAATTACTTCATTACCTTTACACCCGTGTGTGTGTGTGTATGTATATATATATATATATATATATATAATACACACACATAATAAAAGTGTGTGTGTGTGTGTGTGAAACTTCACACACACATTGAATAGGTCCCCAGGTTGTGCACCTGGGTGTTAATAAATTAAATAATTAAAATTACTGGGCCCGAAGGCCCCAGCACCTGCGACTAAACTACAGAAAAGAACGCAGCCGTGAAAATTTTGAGCTTCACATTGTGTCAAGATTTCTGAATCTAAGATTTTCATGACTAATTATTTGGTCAATAAATCTATAGAAAAGAACAGTCATGAAAATCTTGAGCTTCACATATAATGAAAACTAGCGGAGCGACCCGGCGTTGCCGAGGTGGATGTTGAACACTATATATATATATATATATATATATATATATATATATATATAATATATATATATATACATACATATACATACATATGTAATTTATTTATTTATTTATTATATGTCCGGGTAGGTTAATTGTACGCCCTTGACGATTGGTTAGGTTAAGTCGTGATATTTTCGTTAGCTTATAGCGTTCAACATCCACCCCGGCAACGCCAGGTCGCTCCGTTAGTACACACACACACACACACACACACACAAGGGTTATATGAATGTGCTTGTGATTGGAACCACAAACTTAGGGTACATCTTGCAACCATAGAATCATGCACCGGGATCTATAAAGCCAGAAGTGTCTGCAATGCAAACTCACGACATAGGCACGAAAGTGGGTATGAACCAGGCATGGGGTAACTGTAATTTTAACTGATTGTGATTACTTACATTTTTTCATGCAATTGGCAAGTAATTGTAACTGACTACCTAAAATGTAATTTTAATTGCAATTAATTACATTTCCATAGGAAACCAAGGTAGTTGTTACAATTGGAGTCAATTACTTTCAATTACATGAATATACAAGTTAATGGGCCATATTTATAGTTTAAACTACTTGCTCATCATGTCAGGGAACTTTCTTTTGAAATAACATTTTATTCTTTTTATTTGAAATAAAATGTTTCATTTATTTTTAATGTTCTTAAGTAAAGTGCCACTTTTTTGCCCTTATTATTTTGATAAAATAAATGCCAGTTCTTTCGTCTTAGTATTTTTTGAGTGCCTTATCTTTGGTTTCATTAGACCCGTATCGCATACATATGTCCAATTGTCCAATTGTCCGTAGCAAGAACTGCTTGATGAAAAATACAGTTCCATGCAATGTTAAAAAAAAGAATACATTTTATTGACCAAATATTATTTACTTTTCATTGATGATGATGGCCAAAACTGAAAATAGAATTGAAATACCTACAGTAGGTAGAAAAGCATGACATGAATCAAATAGTGTGTATTTATGAAAAAAATGCAATTCTTTGTAAATGTAACTAATTACTTTAAGTAATTGTAGTTGTAATTAAGCATTTCACCATCTACAGTAATTGTAATTGAGAATGTCAAGTAATTGTAATTTATTACATTGACCAAGTAATTGCCTCCATGCCTGGTATGAACTAGATTGGTCATTGGATTATAATATCACACAGCATGGTGATGAACCACGTACAGAAGCCTCGTCAGTAAATTGACTGTCTATATACTTGGTAATGACACTACGAGCTGCTCGTGCTCTGAATAGGTATGGGCGGAGCGGAGCTTTGTGTAAAACAATATAGCTTTTCCCCCAAGTTATACTAAGGTATTGACATGTTTATCTCGAGCATTCAAGAAAAAAAAATATATATATACAGGGTGTCTCAAAAGTCACTATCTATTTCGGTGACATTAGATGTTTTTTAAAAAAATGCTATGCTGGCATAAAGATATGTACTTCTGGTGAAAATTTGTGTATTTAAAAAAAGTTAATTGGTTTATTATCTTGACATGCTTGAACAATTCCTCGAACCTCAACTTCTTACAGATGGCATTCTTGACACAGTAGTTTTTCAGCAGGATGGAGCACCGTGCCATTATGCAATAATTGTACGTGATTATCTTTACAGACGCTTCCCCGGTCGCTGGATTGGTCGTGGAGGAACACAACCATGGGCAGCACGTTCACCCGATTTAACACCATTAGATTTTTTCGCCTGGGGTTTCATTAAGTCTAAGGTGTACACTGGTAGAAGAATTAGTGATGTAGCCGAACTTCGAAATCGTATTACCGATGCAGTTCAGAAAATAACACCTCAAATGCTGGAAAGTGTGTTCCGGGAAACAGCTTATCGCTTTGAGCTCTGTAGAGACACTGATGGTCGCCATGTGGAGACAGATAAATAAATAACACTAATTCTTTGTGGCACTTACTTTGAAATAAATATATTTTTCATGTCTTAAACCAGTTTTTCGTAATTCCCATCCTCAGGAACACTGAAGTAAATAAAGCGTTCAAGACTATATATAGGTTACAAAAAAAAAAATATATATATATATATAAATATAGAAATAAAAATTGTGGGAGGAGCATACAAATTTGTAAGGAAAACGACCAATTTTAGCACTTTGCCCGAATTCAACACAAGATCAAATTTTATAGTTAATGCCTGAATGATATATAGGTCACAAAAAATAAAAAAATATATATATATATAAAAATAAATTGAAAAATAAAAATTGTAAGAGGAGCATACATATTTATAAGGGAAAACTACCCACGTTTTAGCACTCTGCCCTTCTTGTCTAAATCCTTTCTGAACGAATTCAACACGAGATCAAATGGATTGTTTACAACTAATTTTATAGATAAGGCATGAATTATATATAGGTCACACACACACACACACACACACAAAATATATATATATAAACTAAATTGAAAAATAAAAATTGTAAGAGAAGCATACAAATTTATAAGGAAACACTACCGAAGTTTTAGCACTCTACCCTTCTTGTCTAAATCCGTTCTGAACGAATTCAGAACAACGGGATCGAGTTGAAAAAGACCTTTGATCATGTTAGTTATTTGTAAGTTGGATAATAGCAGACTCAAGAATATTTCTATTAACAATGTTGCTAGAGTGAAAAAAAACTGAAGCATTATTCCAATCAATACAGTGAGATAACTCTGACAAGTGGACAAAAAGGGCACAGGCATTAACTATAAAATTTGATCTTTTGTTGAATTCGGGCAAAGTGTTAAAATTGGTCGTTTTCCTTACAAATTTGTATGCTCCTCCCACAATTTTTATTTCTATATTTATTATTATATATATATAATATATATATATATATATATATATGATACACACAGACTGTGCATGGAACAAGGAACTCTTCTGGGATAATTAAATCCACTATAGTCCGAATAAGTAATGGTAAATGACAAATACCATAGTTTTTCTTTTTCATGATGCAAGCCCGACGTGGGCAACGGGTCTCTCGCAAAGAGGTCTTATATTGAGGTTCTAAATGTAGTGGGGCTAGGCTGCTTTAAACCCTAGATCCATGTCCAAAGCTGGATCCTGTCTGCTTTGCAGATAGCTGGTGAGGGAAGCTATATTTATGGGACCCCTCTGCGAGAGACCCGTTGCCCACGTCGGGCTTGCATCATGAAAGAAAAACTATGGTATTTGTCATTTACCATTACTTATTCGGACTATAGTGGATTTAATTATCCCAGAAGAGTTCCTTGTTCCATGCACAGTCTGTGTGTATCATAAAAAACTCAGGGAACCATTCTGAGTTCATTCCCATATATATATATATATATATATATATATATATATATATATATATATATTATATATATATATATATAAAATTTTGTAACCTGTATATAGTCTTGAACTCTTTATTTACTTCCGTGTTCCTGAGGATGTCATTAGACGAAAGCTCTTGAGCACCATTGCGTTTCCTTTCCTTCGTGGTTTTATTCATCATAAATATTTTTCACGTGTTACTTTCGTGAAATAATTTATATATATATATATATATATATTATAATATATATATATATATCTATATATATATATATTATATATATATTATATATATATGAAAATTATTTCACGAAAGTAACACGTGAAAAATATTTGATGAATAAAACCACGAAGGAAAGGAAACACAAAATGGTGCTCAAGCGCTTTCGTCTAATGATGGTTTTATTCATCATATATATATATATATATATATTACTGATTGACTTTTGGGAAAACGCAGTTTAACAAAAAAGAGGAATACCAGAGAAATAATGAACCTCCATTCTTTAATTTATACCAACGTTTCGGAATAAACTCGTTTCATCTTCAGGGTTACGAGTAAAATAAAAATGGGTAAATGACCAGTTTTTTTTATGCAGGAAGGATGAGCCAGTGCCAGTGCCAGTGCTCACAAAACCGTCGCCCCCATAGGAAGAAGAAGAAGAGCCAAAATCAAGTTTACAAATGCGTTAGGTTACAATAACTTAAACAAAAGCAACTTAAAATTCAAAATTACACGGAGGACTGCAAAAGTCGGGGTATAAAAATATTTAAATCGGAAGATTTAAGATAAAAATAAGTAAATAAATAAATAGTTCGGTTAACAGTTCTACTTATGACTCGTCGGAATTAAGATTCGGATTTAATTTGTAAATGAAGAGAGATTCCATAATTTTAAACTTGATATCGGAGTTACTATCAGTGACTACACTGAAATTTGACTAGGAGATAGAGTTGGAGTCTTTCACTTAACTCCCGGGAGCAGCCATAAAGGTTGTCTTCCTGATGAGCTTCCGCCGAAACTCCGACTGGGAGATCGGATGATTGTTATTGTGTGCGTGGTTGCGCTTATGAGTGTTAGGTGGTTTAGTGAGGGGTTGGTTTGTTTGAACTGATTTATCAAGGTGTTCGTAGATGCAAGATTTTAGGTGTCTTTCGTTTTTCGCGTATATGATCCCATACAGTGGTCACACGTACTGATAAACTGCGGAAGACTGGAGAAGTGTAGGTATAACATCTTTATTTTTTAGCAAATGGTAAACTGATTTGGATGGATTAAGAATGATTTTCATACATAATTGCGAAAAAATTCTTTAAACAGTTTTACTCAAATTCAACTTTCATAAAGTCGAAGAAGTGAAATACCTATGGCCATGTCACATCCCCGTTTCCCGCAGATCAACGGAGTTAAACGACATTCGGTCTGGATAATAGTTGGATGGGGGACCATCCTCCGCGTCCAGATGATGAAGCGACTCGTGGTTCGGATCAAACGTAAAGCTGTAGGTCCACTCCGTCATATGACCTTTGCCGTTACAAAGGAGATTAACCATGCCTAAAGAGAATTAAGGTCGAAGGTTACATTTACGAGTATATAATCATAAATGTCCACTTTTCTTCAACTTTTACGTTAGTTTTCATCCGTGATCATTTTTTACTCAGTTGCTCCAACGGGTTGTGTGTGTTATTTTCAAATTTTTAACCACTTGCGCTTATGTTAAGGCAAGGCGGGAGGGGGGAGGTTTCATTAAGAAGTTTAGAGAAAGCTTTTTGTTTTACTGTATACAATCATTATTTTCTTCGAATTTCACCCACGTTAAGATTTTAATAAAAATACTCGAAATCAAATGACTTCTGTTTTATTCTACCTCAAGCTTTTACACCCCAGTGACTTGTTTTAAGCTACGTTAAGTTAACCCGATTTAACCTAACCTCAAAAAAGTATCTCCTACAAGAAGTTCGACCGATTTTCAAACTAGGAATTAATGGGTAAAAAAGTGGCTGCCTATTGGTGCTACTTGGGGATTTAGGCATATAACCTTGGTTTGGTTTGATTCCTTCCGAATTGTTCATTCTGACGAAGGTCAAACTTGTCACTCCATCTTAGACCTACAGTTTAACGTGGAATCCGAATCACGCCCCACCAGCAACCCAGCGTCTTAACCACAAGGCTAATTTTTTTATTGTGTGGAAGGATGAATAGCTGGGTTTTTGCTGCGCGCCGCCTGCCGTCACTGAGTCTCGATCCCGGGACTGATGGATTCGTAGTCAGCGACGCTAACCACTACACCACCGAGGCGATATATATATATATAATATATATATATATATTAAGCAGCAGTTCATTCATTCATTAGAAATCTACCTAGAGTTTATTCCACACTGAGTCTGGTCAACTGTACTAAAGTGCACGAAAATATCACGACTTAACCTAACAAATCGTCAAGGGCGTACAGATGACCGAACCGGGCATTCAATTCATTTATCCGTGATATTCTAACTGTGTTTTTGTTTTCTTAAATTTTTGGGAAATACCGGGTACCCCAGCTAGTGTATATATATATATATATATTATATATATATATATAGTGGTGGTTTTAATTTCCCATTCATGAAATATAGAAGGATAGGAAAAATGTATGTATACACCAGGACAAAGGGGGGGGGCACGGGAAGACCAGGAGCATGTAAAAATGCTACTAGCTCTAGCTGATGAATTTATGTTAACACAAGAAAAAACAACTGCCTAGATTTGGTATTTACAAACAGCAGCAACCTAATTGATAATGTAGAAATATCCCCAACTATAATATCGGACCACAACATCATTGAAATAACAACCAATATAAAAGCAACAGGAAAGGAAAGAACACGAACAACAGAAAGAAGCAAATTAGAAATTTTTAATTTTCACTCCAAAGCTATAAACTGGGAAGATGTATCCAGCATGGAAGTAATAGATTGAAAAACCATTTTCGAGGCCAAGACAACGGAAGAGATGCTAATGACTTTAGAGGAGGAGACGTTAGAAATTGTGGAAAGACGTGTCCCAAAAATACAACATAGAGGAAAGAGAAGCAGGTTCGAGAGAGAGAAGAGGTCATTGTTCCGAAAGAGAAAAAGAGTGACTGCAAAATTAAGTAACTGTAAAGATAACATTAGAAAAATATAGTGATAAACTGCAGAGTATCAATGACGTCATACAGGAACCAATTGAGAAGCATACAGAAAAAGACGACGACGACGCTATAGAAGCGATAAAGGTTAATTCAAAGTACTTCTATAATTTTGTAAAAAGAAAGTCGAAAAACCATGCGACTATCGGGCCTTTGAAAAACGAGAACAGTGCCTTAGCTGATGATCTGACAGAAGTATCTGAAATATTAAGAGCTCAGTACGAATCATCTTTCAGTATCCCAAAAACTGACAAACTGATATGCGATAGAAACGCGTTCTTTGAAGAACTACAAGGGGAAAGTATAACAGACTTCGACTTTACGACAGATGATATTACACAAGCTATAGGGAAACTAAAACCACTCAGCGGCAGGACTGGATAAGTGGAATGCCACACTGATCAAAAACTGCAAGAATGCAATCGCTGAGCCCCTATAATGGATATGGAGACGATCACTAGACACGGGAGAAATACCGGGCATCCTGAAGAGCGCGAACATAGTCCCAATGTATAAAGGAGGAGATCGATCGGAGGCCAAAAACTATAGGACAGTGTCGCTTGCATCTCATCACACTAAAATATTTGAAAGAATAGGTAGACAGAAAATCTGACTTTTTGGGAACTCAACAAAAATTTAATGATAACCAACATGGGTTTCGGTCAGGCAAATCATGCCTATCACAACTAATGGAACACTACAACAACATTATTGATGCACTTGAAAGTGATGAAAACTATGATGTAATATACACAGACTTTGCCAAAGCGTTCGACAAGTGTGACCATGGAATCATAATATATAAACTGAAGTATATGGGAATAACAGGAAAAGTAGGGAAATGGATAGTATATAATTTTCTTAGTAGGCGGCGGTAAGTCGTTACAGTACAAGGAGTATCTTCATCAGAATCAGAGGTCCTCAACTCAGTACCACAAGGAACAGTATTAGCTCCACTACTCTTCATAATCATGCTAACTGACATAGATGAGGACGTTACCAGAGACAGTACAGTAACATCCTTTGCCGATGACACAGAGATCAGTAGAAAAATAAGAAACCCAGAAGATATAGGATCTCTACAAACCGACATGAACAGAATCTACAAGTGGACGGAAGACAATATGAAGTTTAACATTGAGAAATTTCAGCTGTTATGGTACGGAAAAAGAGAGGACCTAAAATCCATGGAATATTATACCCCAAATGGACAGGAAATTTAGAGAAATTCTAGAGCAAAAGATTTAGGGGTCGTAATGACGGATAATGCGAAATTTGAAACCCAAAATAAGATCACAGTAAACAGAGCAAAGAGAATAACTGGGCAGATGTTGAGAACCTTTAAACGAAGGGATAGGAATATAATGATTCCTCTACTGAAAACACGGATCATACCCAAATTGGAATACTGCTCGGTCCTAACATGCCCATATAAAAAACATTAGACAGCTAGAAGGAATTCAGAGAAGCTTCACAGCCAAGATCAATGGGTGCAAAGAACTAAATTACTGGGAAAGGTTACGCGAACTAAACCTATACTCACTGCAAAGGAGAAGAGAGAGATACATCATTATTTACACTTGGAAAATAATGGAGAAACTAGTCCCTAATCTTACTCTGAACCCTGTAACTCCCCAAACAACGGTGGAAAGTAGAAAAGGAAGCCTGTGTCGTGTTCCCAAATTAAAGGCGAGACAGGGAACATCCTTAACCCTGAAAGAAAATAGTTTCGTTGTGAGAGGACCAAAACTGTTTAATCAGCTGCCTAAAGACCTCAGGAACACGAATGGTGTTGCAGTGGACATCTTCAAAAGAAGATTAGACGCTTGGCTCAGAACAGTCCCCGATGAGCCGGGCGTACCTGGCTATGTGAGGTGGAGAGTACAAGAAACCAACTCGCTACTTCACCAGGCCAACTCGAGAGGAGGGGCGACAAGCTTGACCTTTGTGAAATGAGGAATCATCGCGCGGAACCTTTGAAAGGTATATAAAGAAAATTTTAACTTTCTTTTTGTGCGATGTGAATGCAAATTAATTTCTAAATTAATGAAATTAAGGATATTTTACTTTTATGTTTTTATACAATTTTGAAACGATATGATTGCAATACATAAAAAAGGCTTATGACATAAAGAAAAAAAATAATGATCCCCTGTTCTATATTTTCTATTTTTATTATCCGTATAGATTATATATAATTTATTTATATTAATTGCTTCTTGGAATAATATTTTGGAATAAAAGTATATAATAATATATTCTGGAAATATAATGCCTTACTATAGTCTATAATAATACTACAGTATATTTAGACATCGTTTTGCATACAGAAAATTGACAAAAGTAAATAGATACCTACAGTTTTTTCCATAATTTTTTACTTTATAACAAAAGTCAATAAATGAAAACAGATTTATTGAATCAATATATTTAAAATTGTGTTGATTTCCCCTTTGTATTATGCAAAGCTGAAGCACGTTCTGGCATTCCATTGATCAGCTTTCCCATTTGTTCTTGAGGACAATCATCATGATGTCTATTTATTTTTGTCAACCTTCTATATATATATATATAGGTCATTCCTATAAATAAGACTGATTAGAAAGGTTTTTGTTCAATGTTTCACGTAGAAGCAATTTTCTAAACGGTATTACTTTGATATTTATCATTAAATATCAAAGTTCGACTATATTTAGTTTCTGTTTCCAAATAGTTTTTTTCTGAAGAATTAAGAGAATAATAAATTACAGTAAAATTATATTACAGTAAAATGTATTACAGAAAAGTGTATAAGGTAAATTTACGTTACATATTTAATAACATTTATTACATTTAATTTGATATTCTTTCTTGATCGATAAAACAAATCCGCTCGTACCAAATATGCATAAATTAGACAAATATTTTAAGTGTTATGTTTTACAATTTTTATATCTCCTTCGGTTTGTTAAATACTTAAAATATAAAGTGAGTCATGCGTGTTTTACGGTGGTAGCTACACTGTATTCTCCTTAAATTTGGCCTTGTTTACATCAGTGCAATAACAAAACTTTCGTATATACAGTATAATCATTGAGGAGGACCAGAAACTGTCACAACACTCAGACCAACTAATGCCGTCCATTGCACTAATTCCTAGATTATCATCATTAGAGCCCGGATGTTTAGGCACAAAAAAACCTTAAAAAAAGCAGGCAAATAGGCAAAATAAACATTGGAAATAGGCAGTAATCCCCCCCCCCAAAAAGGCATTTATAAATTTGCTTTAAAAAAAACGTTTACAGTACGCGTAATACATATTACCAACGGCCTTACTGAATACTAGCTCTCACAAACATCAGCATATATTCATACCAACACTGTATTATTCCTGACATATGGGAACAAGGTAAATTTATTACACTACTCAAACCAAACAAAAAACCAACAGAACCAGCTTCCTATAGACCCATTACTTTACTATACACACCTTCCAAAGTAACAAAGACTAATCTTACAAATCAATCACCAACCCACACATACCACTATCGCCTACTCAACATGGATTCAGATCTTAACACTCAACCACGACATTACTCACTAACCTCACGCAGCACATCATGGATGGCATCAACTCCAGACGACCAGCTCAACGTACACTATAGCAACAATAGACATTAGTAAAGCATTTGATGCTATTCCACGCTTCCCTCTCGTAAACAAAATACTCAACACAAACATGCACAATAACACCAAAAGGTGGCTGAGCAACTATCTTTCAGGAAGATACTCACATGTCACATTTAATGGCAAGTCATCCAAAAACAAGCTTTTTCCGAACGGGGTCCCTCAAGGCTCTGTTCTCTCACCAACACTGTTCAACTTATACATGCATGACATTCCAACACCCATAGATAACAAGCTTACCTTATCATATGCAGATGACATCACCCTAACATCCACCCACAGCAACATCGACACCGTCGACATCGCTACAAATAACCTACAAATATACATACAGTATACAAGATTGGCTCACACACAATAGACTCAAAGTAGCCCCCACAAAATCAACCATCACCTTGCTAACAAGCAACACAAAAGAACACCAGATAACTCCACAGCTTACACTAAACAACACCAACATTCCACACACTCACAGGACCAAAATACTTGGGGTCACATACAACACATCATTATCTTTTGCAAACCACATTCACGACATTAAAAACAAATGTACGTCAATACTTAACACGCTTCGGGTACTAACAGGCATAAACTTTGGACACCAGCACGAAACAACAACACTCATATACAAACAATATATTCGCTCAGTTATGGACTATGCTAGCCCATGCTGGGCACCCATTATCTCAAAACACACACACAAACACCTTACAGACAATACAAAACAACGCACTTCGTATCATTACAGGATGCACTCAAACAACGCCAATAGAGAACACCTGCACACAGAAACAAAAACTGAAAGTTAGGGAACATTTAGACATGAGGGGAACACAATTCATGGCAGCAGCGACAACTAACCCAAACACCCTTGCCACTACATGTACAATCATGCACCGACACCTCGCACCATTAAGGTAACACCAGAGAGACATTATAACCAAATACTCCATTCCAGACATCACACAGTACAGGAAACACACACACACACACACACACACACACACACACACACACCTAACCCACAAAGCACTGTCACGACTCGGTCCGAATGCGGACCTAGGTGCGAAGCCGCACCCATTGACAGGTCAGAGACCAGCCTGAGCAGATCGGATCGAGTTAACTTAGCACGATTCCGATGTGGACATCACCCTAACTTAGACATATGAACACAGACTAGACAACTCCACAGACGACACCTGCCACCTGTGCCAGGACACACTACAAACAATTGAACACATTATGACAGACTGTATCGCTCTAGCACAACAACGAACACAACACAACACAACATCACTAGTGCGCTGAACCTCTGGTCCACTCCGGAGAGAGCGATCTTACCTGCGTGCCGGCTTGCTCGATCAGGGTGGGCTGATCGGCTAACCAACAACAATAATCCCCTTACTGAACAAAACAGTTGGTAATGCAAATATTAGTTTCACATAATAACAGTGATTTCCTTTCCAAAAATAAAGTTTAAAGTTTAATATTGTTTAATATAGAATAATACCATTATCAGACATGAAGTAATAGTAATAGACTATTACAGGATTTTTCAAGTAATAGTAATAGATCATAATTTTTTGGCTGTAATAGTAATAGAAGCCAAAGTAATAAATAATAGTCTATTACTTTTCTTTTACAGTGACAATGGACATATTGTGTAAACAAAGAACTGAAAAATTAACTAAATCTACCCTAAACTAAAATAAACATATATATGAACTAATATTGTGGCAAATTTTTCCTTCAATAAAGTAAAATTTATCAAGACCTACAGTCTCTAAAATTGTAATGATTTAGTTGAAACAAATATTTGTTATTTGGCTGCCTCTCAGCCTCATCCTGGATCCATGAGTGCAGAGTCCCCTCTGCCTGTCTTATCCTGGATCCCTGAATCCAGACACTGCTACATCGCCAGCTCGATACCATCTCACACAGGGTACCCCCCAAGGGGTCTTGGTGAATCGGTATGCTGAGAATGCAGTCGGGGGTCATGATGAGAAGGCATCTTGAACAATGGTGGTAAGGAGGGGCCGGAAGCGAGCGACCCGTCCGAGAACTGCAACCACTCTAGTAGCTAATGGTAGTGATCCCTCAAGGGGGTCTGGTCCCACTCGTGCACCGGCTAGAGGGAGTCAGCCTGTGGCAAAGGCTGGCAGAGAATGGCGGGGTATCATAGGGGCTGCCAAAACAGATCGCATGGTAACTGTACTAACGAATACCGCAAACATTTTCATCTCAAGATGTCGACCTGATCTTACGGCCGAGGAGCTGCAGGCATTTGTGGAAGATAAAGTGAACCTTCAGATTACATGTAGGAAAATTCACTCCAGATGCAGTACGTACAGTTCCTTTCAAGTTACAGTAGTCTGTGATGATCCAGGAATATTTATGGATCCAGCAGTATGGCCGGAAAGGGTATATGTACGGCGGCTCTATGAGAAGAAGGGAAGAAAAACACCTGCAGCCTCGCAATTACTGGAGAGGGTAATTATGGAGACGTCATGCGTCGCACTGTGGAGGAAAATCCAGCTGGGTCTAATGCTGTAACTGTTGTGCCTAGTATAAGTGGAATTCAACATGTAGAGATGGCTGGCAGAACTCCTGCATCTTCCTAATTGCAACATTCAAGGTAATCTCTTATAACTGTAGAGGCCTAAGCTTAGGCAATAACAGCAAACACAGGCGGATCATAATTGATAAGCCGTTAGAGGATGCTTATATTCTGTCTGCAGGAAACATGGCTATGGACACAGGACTTAAAGGACATGAATAGCCTGTCCAGTAACTTTCATGGGATAGGGGAGGCCACCAGAGATAAACAAGATGGTCTCCTTGCAGGCCACCCACCTGGTGGGGTAGCTATTCTATGGAGGTTGGGGTATGGGAAATATAGTAGTGAATTAAAACTTGGTTTGAATTGGCTAACTGGAATAGAAATTTGTGTAGACAATAAAAAATTTGTAATTCTGTGTATCTGTCTTTTCAGGCAGTTGATAATGAAGATTACCTCATTAAATTGGGGCAGGTCAGCAGTATTATTGATGAGTTGGATATGACGTGTAGCTATTATTGGTGACTTTAATGCTGATGTGCTTAATGATAATTCTTTGTTTAGCAACCACTTAAAGCCTTCTGTGAAGATAATAACTTGACCCTTTCATCCATGTGTAGTTTTCCTGGTGGTAGCTTTATTTATGTTAGTGATAGTTGGCACACCACCTCATGGTTGGATCATTGTGTTTGTATGTTCATTATACACGTTGATTCACTGGCCTACTTAGTCAGTGCTCCAGACAACTATCTCTTAATCTTCTATGGACCTCTTGCATAATGTTTGTACCTGTTGAGTCTGAAATGAAGCGTTTGTTTGTTTGTTTACACACTGCTTCTAATTGCATTTAAATAGACATAAAGATCCTTTTCAAATGAGTGAAGTACCCCACATACAATAGTAATAGTAATAGATGATCAAGTGATAGTAATAGATGAAAATTAAAGTAATAGTAATAGAAGGAATCAATAGTAATAGAAACCCAGTAATTGGCCCCATGTCTGACCAATATACACACACAAATAATACATATCACAACGCCATTATAGTAAACAAAACAGGAGGTATTGAAATTGTTCGTTTCACAATAATGACGAGGATTTAAATTTCAAAAAATGTTTAATATAAAATATTACTATCATGTACGCTCAGTTTCTGTTATATGCTCGTATATATAAAACTGAAATATATAACAGAAACTGATGGGCCTATTTTGGGACTCTAATGGAATAATACTAAAAAATAATGGAAAAAAGGCAGATTAGGCACTTTATGACGAAAAAGACTCTTTTTCCTGTAAACGCAAAATTAGGCAAAAAAAGGCATTTATGGCATTTTGCCTGAACATCCGGGCTCTAATTATAATTATTACTACCACCAAGCGCCATCGAGAGTCAAACCCCCAACCTCAGTATCTTCACTTCGTTTATCGGGAAACTGTTACCCACTGAACTGTGGGCACTGGCCGACTTTCATATATGTCTACCGAATCATTACATATACTTCCGAGCTTTATCGTTTAGAAATTGTATCGAAACGAAGATATTCATTTCATCCATTTTCCTTTTTAATCATTTTGGCCTCGTCAGGTTTACCAACTTTTACATTTTTTTTTTATGTAGGAAGAAAGGAGGCAAAGGCGAGTCCCCGCGAAAATGCCCCCCCCCCCAATATATAAGAAGGAGAGAGCCAAAATCAAGGTTTCTGAGGCCCATGATACCATATTATTTCGCATGATTGAGAAAGACAGGCGAAATGCACTAGAATTAGTTTTTTCAAAAATTGAAATTTCCACTTTAATTCACTCGATACTATTATGACGTACGGTACTATCATATCGTTATTTACTCATGTACGGCGTGCTTTATAACTATGTTTTTTGCTATAGTATACACAGGGTTCATGTTGCATGTTATTCGTACACCGCTGAAAAGGTTAAAGAACTATACTAAATTTACTCCCTTTAACTGGCGTTTTTCCAGTTTATTTTAGCCACGCAAGATTGTTGTGGAGAAGGTCACAGGTCATTTCGGCTCGAGAGCCAACTCAGCCCACTCTTCTAACTCGGATGAATCCTAACTTAGCTTATTCTAACTGAGTGTAATGATAACACAGGCCTACAAATGAGATCTTTTTAGAGTTGTTTTCTTACTAATAACTGATTTTATATAATTCAACTACGCCGATTTCGAATAAGGTGTCCATTTTTTCCTATCACGTAAGGATTTTCTGCGAACTGGAAAAGAAAAATCAACAATATAAATGTTATTTTTCAATTTACATTAGGTACCTATTTCGCTTTGTTATACTAATTACAAATGCAAACAACTTTAAAAAGAAAGAAAACTAAACGTCAATTACATATTCATCTTTATTTGTCCTGAGTTTTCTTGCGAGATCTTTGCCTTTTATTCTCGAATGTAGGCGCTGTTCCTTTTCTTTTATGTAATAATTGTGGAGTATCCCGTTTCAACATCCAGCAGTAATCAGCCATCATGTTGATGTCCCACCTTCCCTGATATCTCTTCTCCATTTCTTTGATGTCTTGGTGAAACCAAGCATTTATATGCAGTTTTTAATCAAAATTTAATGAAAATTACTTATGTAATACGAAATATGACGTTTTGTGAAAAATCTGTACGTGATGGCGAAAAAAAATTAATATTATTTTCGAAATCAGCGTGCAAAAATTACTATATAGGTGATAAAATATTTCGGACAACAGAACCATCGCAGGCCTGTGATAATTCGACCAACTTTGATTATCACAGTGTGATAATCAAAGTTGGTCGAATTGGTTTTTGGGCTGTAACGACCGTACGCCATGTAGAGGCCAGTTCTCAGCAAATTTTATCAAATACTCCTCAGCCACAAGGCAATTCCCATATATGGTGGGGAAGCGAAAGAGGCTTATCGCATTCATGTTCTCAAAACCTTTCGTATGTCTCCAGCCCTGGTTATACGTAGGTTACTTCTCAAAATAATAATTTTCATTAGTATTGACTAGTGGTGCACCGGAGGCCGGAGGGCCGGAACCTCCGGCTTAGTGTTTTTTCCTCCGGCCTCCGGCCGGAGGTTCCGGCCAATTGATTTATTTCAGTTTATATATATATATATGTGTGTGTGTGTGTGTGTGTGTGTGTGTGTGTGGTCCATCGTCTCATCTATTTAGGGTTTATATATTATAGTCTTGCTATTTTAAATTATTAAGTCTTTAATAACTTAAACTTTATAAAAGTCGACTTTCTATGCTTTGTGTGTGCTAATTTCTCTAAAAATTTCCATTGAACAGAATATCCTCAGGTTATGAAACTTATGATGTCTTGCTGAATGCTGAGTAAAGTAGCGTATATAAAATCAATTATTAATACAATCACTGATCACTCATAAAATAAATTATTATTAGTCACTGAGAACTGAAATATTTATACAATCACTGATCACTCATAAAATAAATTATTGTTACAGTCATCTGAGAACTGAAATATTCGGATAGGTGCAGAAATGAGGTTTTATAGTTTTATACTGTAGAATTAAAACTAAAAGTTGTCAGAATTGAGTTTGGTGTACTTGGCACCTCCGGCCGGAGCAGGAGGTTTTCTAAAATGGCCGGAGCTCCGGTGCATCACTAGTATTGACTACTTTTACAGCAATGACACAAAAACTGTAAATGAGGTTTTCCATTCACTCAAAAAATTGGCTAATTTAAGAGGATGGCAAAAAAATGGATACATTTCAACTAAAGTGTCGGAAGAATGGGGAGTGTAGCCGGGTCACTTAAAAACATGTTACAGGAAGTTATTAAAAATTGTACGTATCCAGTAGAAATCTAAAAAAAACAACTTATGAATATACATATCATCTTTGTAAATAGAAAGCTTACACTTAAATGTGACTGCAAAATGGTAAACAGTGGAAGAAAATCAAATTTACTTCCGAGGTCTAATTTCTTGTAGGAGAACTAACTTAACTCCTACACACCTCCGATAAGCCGGACGTAGTTTCTAGTTCTTATTGACAGATTATTGGACTGTGCATACTTTGGTAACTATTGCAGGAACGAGGTCTTTAAACTTCTACGTAAAGTTGGTTTTAGTAGACTTGTGGAATTTTGTAATGAACTAGCAAAAGTGGGCCCAACGGGCCCATTCGGTCAATAAAACTATAGAAAAAAAAACGTAGTCATGAAAATCTTAAGCTTCACAAATCTTGATACAATGGGTTCGGATGTGAAGCCTAAGATTTTCATTGCTGCGTTCTTTTCTATAGTTTTAGTGACCGAATAATTGAATCCTCAGTAATTGGGGGGGTCAATTATTCGGTCAATGAAACTACAGAAAAGAACGCAGCAATAAAAATCTTAAGCTTCACATCCGAACCCATTGTATCAAGCAATGAAAATCTTAACGCGCTCCAGTAAAAAATTGAAACAAAGCAAAGCGCATTTATTTATATGTTCAGAATCGCTTTATAGTAAATACATAGGGTGTCGGACGGACGGACAGGACTCCCTTTTTATAGTATAGATTACTGTAAAAGATATACACTGTAGAATACAGTCGGGGTGGAAGAACTGGAGAGACGTATCAGGGGTGCTCTGTGATAAGAGGGTCCCAGTGAAACTGAAGGGAAAGGTATTCAAAACAGTGGTGAGGCCGGCAATGTTGTATGGAATGGAGACTGTGCCAATGAAGAAGAGCAATGAAAGAAAAATCGATGTGGCTGAAATGAAGATGTTGAGATGGATGTGTGGAGTGACGAGGAGGGATAGGGTCAGAAATGAGCATATGAGAGGAACAGTGAAGGTGGCGGAAGCATCTAAGAAGGTGCAGGAGGCCAGGCTGAGGTGGTATGGACACGTCAGGAGAAGAGAGGAGGAGTATGTGGGGCGCAGAGTGCCGGAGATGGAGTTGCCGGGACGGAGAAGAGGAGGAAGACCGAAGACGAGATGGAGGGACTGTGTGGTGGCGGACATCAGGGAGAAGGACTTGGAGGAGGACGTGGTATACGACAGAGGAGAGTGGAGAAGACGAACCAAAAACAGCGATCCCATGTAAAGATGGGATAATAAGCTGCGGAAGAAGAAGAATATACACGGGAAAAAAATAGTAGTTTACAATCCCCCATCCTCAAAGTGACGTTTAATCATGCAAAATAGTTACTCTAACTATTTAAGTTTACTAGAAAAATAATCGTGGTGGTGTGATCATCGGATGGCTAAAGCACAACCACTCAGATTGATTGCTTTGTAGTGGTGAAAGTAGGCTGGTATGGTCTGGCTTTCTTTTTTCTAAGGCCAAGTAATCACCTTTTTTAAATATTAATTTTGTTTCATTTTACTTTCCTTCTAAAATGGTATTAGTTAATTATTAGGATCACCTGAAGATCAGGGCCCCCAGCCTTCTTTAGTTAGCCTTATAAGGCTAACTAACGAAAATATCACGACCTAACCTAACCAATTGTTAGGTCAACTGTACGCCCTTGATGATTGGTTAGGGTAGATCGTGATATTTTCGTTAGTTAGCCTTATAAAACTAACTAAAGAAGGCTGGGGGGCCCTGAGCTTCAGGTGATCCAATTATTAAAACTCAAGTCTTGTATGAGCTTATGACTGGATTTATTCATTTAAATAAATAAATGAAAAAGGTGGAAGAGGGAGGGGAGTTTTGGTGATGTGATAACGTACATTCAGATTTGGATGTTTCGGTGATGTTACAACATAACATAGGTTTCGGAAATTGGGTGATGTGGCAACATAACATTGAGATTTGGAAGTTTAAGCACAGTAGCACAGTACTGTTAAGAAATACTTGCACTACTGACAATTGTTTACCATTTATGTTACTTGTTGTCTGAAAAGCTATCATACAGGGCTATTTAAAATAATTCATCCGATTTCAACTGAGAATACTTCCGTACCTATCAACTGGGCATACAGCACATGAAAGAGGAAATCTCCGAGTTTTACAAGATCACCGCGAGAGGGCTCCAAAGTCAAGCCGTGGCCTAGCCTAGCAACAAACAGTCAGTGTGAAAATGGCGTCCGCACAGCAGAAGGCGTTTTGTGTGTCGCAGTTTTCGAGCTGTAAATCGGTAGTCACAGTGCAGCGTGAGTTTCGTCGACGTTACAGAACAGATCCACCGGGTGCTCAGAGCATCCGTCGGTGGTATCGGCAGTTCGAGGAAACAGGATGTTTGTGTAAAGGCAAGTCCACAGGACGACCGCGCGTGTCTGAGGAGCGAGTATGGGAGGAATTCGACTATCGTGTCGACTTTGCTCGTGTAACTAGGGGAAGTCACATAGAGCATTTATGAGGTGAGAGACAAAATTTGGACAGTTTTTCTTTTGGTTGATGTATCACAAATCACACTGTATTTGTAACATTAAAAAATATTCTCATTTAAAATCAGGTGAATCATTTTGAATAGCCCTGTACTTCCCAACGGCATATTCAGATAAGATTTTAACTAGATTACTTGCTACTAAATACAGAATCGAACATAAGTGCCAATATTCTGTAAATCTACAGTATATGGATGTTATGTATTTCTTGAACTACAATATTTAATATTGTATACCTTATGTAATGTATTCTTTTGAATAAAGACTGTTTGTTTGTTTAGGTATTTTTTATTTCACTGTAGTGAAATTAATGCTAAAATTCCACAAAAAGGCCTTTCAGTTAGATTATACCTTGTTAACCTTGTTGCTATTCCGTGCGTTGCTCTCTCCACACAAAGGTCAAACTGGTGGCCCCGCCTCTAGGTCTGGCTTGGTGGAGGAGCGAGTTGTTTTCTTGCGCTCTCCACCGTACATAGCCAGGTACACCCGCCTCATCTGGTACCATCCTGAGCCAGGCATCTAGTCTTCTCTTGAAGACTTCAACTTTGACCTCTCTAACGTTTCTGAGGTTCTTTGGAAGCTGGTTAAAAAGTCTTGGCCCCCCTGACAACCAAACTATTTTCCTTCAGTGTTGAAGAGGTCCATTGCGGGGTTTTTAATTTGGGAACACTACACATTCTGCCTTTCCTATTTTCCAATGTTGTTTGAATGGTAATTGGGTTTAGTTTTGGTACCAGTTTTTCGATCATTTTCCATATGTAGATTATGGTGTACCCCTCTCCTCTTCTTTCCAGGAAGTACAGATTAGTTTACGTAGTCTTTCCCAGTAGTTGAGTTCTTTGCAGCCATCAATCTTGGCTGTGAAAATGTGTGCGCGTTTCTTCTAGTTTATTAGTTTCTTCCTTTTTATATGAGGACGTCAGAACTGAGCAGTATTCAAGTTTTCGTATAATCCGTGTTTTTAGCAGGGGAATCATTACTGTCCTGTCCCTAGGACATAAGTTAGCATTATTAAATTTTAAAACTGTAGGGTTCTTATTCAAAGAATAGCTCCGGATGCGTAGGATCTGAATGATCAAAATCTTAATCGAATCTTTAAGAAGAACCTTTCGGTTCATGATCCGAATCAGGATCCTTAATAATTGGATCTCTCGGAACCATATCCGAGCTTTTTTTTTATTTTTTATTTTTTTATTCCGTTATTAAGCAGTAAACGAAAGTTCTAAAAGCATTCAAGTCGAAGTACCTAAATGTGCTTTTTGTAACGCTGACATTTCAAGTGCTAGAGAGTTCTCAGCAAATTAGAGAGAGAGAGAGAGAGAGAGAGAGAGAGAGAGAGAAGAAGTACCTCAAAAGGCCTTGCGGCCCATACCGAGGAGGTACCAATGGCAACGGGTGCCACGGAAAATTTTCTACACACTCAAAGAGTGTGCAAAATTTGGTCTAACCTTTTCTTGAACTGATCCACAGAGGAACTGTTCACAACTTCCGAAGGTAACCTGTTCCATGTGTCACAGATCTTATACGTAAAGTAATTCCCACACACACTAGTCCTAAACCGTTTCAAATCCAACTTCCAACCATTGTTGCGAGTTGGGTTATCATTTAAACTAAACATACTTCTAAAATCGACATCGTTGAACCCTCGTAAGAGCTTGAAAACCTCGATCAGTTGACCGCGCAGCCTCCGAGTTTCAAGCGAAACAAGTTCAGGGCGCGTAACCGTCGATTGTAGCCCATATGCCTAACCGAAGGGATTAACTTTGTGGCCCTCGCCTGCACTCGCTCCAGCCTCTCAATATCTTTCCTGAGGGTGGGCGACCAGAACTGCACAGCATACTCCAGGTACGGCCGAACAAGGGAATTGTACAGTGAGAGCACAATCTCCTTGTTCCGAAACTGAAATTGCCTCCTGATATAACCCAATAGTTTCTGGGCTTTCTTTTCCACCTCTACACACTGTTTCGTAAACTTAAGGTCGCTGCTAATTAGCACACCCAAGTCCTTTTCTAAATCAGTCACCTCGATATTACTGCCCAACATCGAGTAGTCCGACTTGGGATTGGCGTAGCCAATGTGCATCACTTTGCATTTACCCAAGTTAAACGGCATTTGCCATTTTTCGGACCACTCTCCTATCCTACCTAGGTCCGCACGCAGTTCCTCGATCGCTTCGGGCGTCCCAACATTGGCCCCAAGCTTGTTGTCATCAGCGAATTTGGCGATCCGACTGACGATGCCACCGTCGATATCATTTATGTAAATGGTAAACAACAGTGGCCCCAAAACGGAACCCTGAGGAACCCCACTAGTGACCGAGCCCAACCCGAACTAGCCCCTTTAATTACCACCCTCTGCCGCCTATTCCTCAGCCAGTTTTCAATCCACCTACCTATTTCCCCACCGATACCCAGCGCGCGCACTTTCGCCATTAGCCGGCGGTGAGGTACCTTATCAAAGGCTTTCTGAAAGTCGAGATAAAGTATATCAATCGCCCTACTCTTATCGTACTCACTCAACATGACGTGGAAAAACTCGAGCAAGTTGGTGAGACACGACCTATGCCGTCTAAACCCATGTTGGGAGTCCCCAAGCAGCTTGTAGGAATCCAAATGGTCAACGATTCTATCAGCTATTATCCTTTCTAATAATTTACCTACAACTGAAGTGTGAGACTAATAGGACGATAGTTCCCTGGACTTTCGTGATCCCCTTTCTTAAAGATAGGGGTCACGTTGGCCTCCCTCCAGTCACCAGGCACCTGGCCCATCACCAACGATTTGTTGAAGACTGTAGCCAGGTGGGGAGCCACCTGGTCGCGCACTTCTCGCAAAACACTGGGGAGAAACTGGTCTGGCCCAGGAGCCTTAAACGCGCTTAGTTTGTCTATTCTATGAGCAACGACTGTCGCGGTACATCTAACACTATCCAGGCCAGCACCTTCGTGCCTCACAGCTGGCTCGGGGATGACGAGAGAGAGAGAGAGAGAGAGAGAATTTCTGCTTGGATAGTGTGTATGTAGTTCCCAATTTGGAATTTAATTCTGAAAATAATCTTTCCTTAACTTATTTTGACATGTAAACTGGAACCAAAAAATTTACATTTTACATCTCGTACGAAACTTTACAGTTTACAGCGCTCTTTATGGCATCTGCTTATGTATACTTGTATAAAAACAATTTTTAATAAGTATTTACATCTTTTATGCGCGCAGGACTTAAAATGTAACTGAAAATGTCAATCAGTATATAAAATTTGAAATGTTTTTTATTAAGTTTCATGACCTTATCTGTCATCCCTATTGAAAATTCGGATCAAATGTAGAATTCGGACCCCAGCCTTCTTTAGTTAGCTTTATAAGGCTAACTAACGAAAATATCATGACCTAACCTAACCAATCGTCAAGGGCGTACAGTTAACCTAACGATTGGTTAGGTTAGGTCGTGATATTTTCGTTAGTTAGCCTTATAAAGCTAACTAAAGAAGGCTGGGGTCCGAATTCTACATTTGATCCGAAAATTCTAAGCAATTTATTCCTCTTGGATGGAGCTTTTTATACGTTCTTGATACAAATCTCAAAATAATAATAGTAATAACAATAATGGCAATAATATTATTAATAACAATCTGATATGATTAGTGATAGATTTTCTAAAATATTTGTATTATAGAAGAAGTAATAGCGAATTTTCCAAAGAAACTTCTTATTATGGCAAGTTATAGCTCTTATAGCTCGTATTTTCAAAGGTACATACAGCCGTTCAGTGTAGATATCACAGTTGATTAAATGATTGTATAATGATTGTATAATGATTGTATAATGATTTTATGAAGGCTTTTAAGAAGGCTTTTAAGAAGGCTTTTAAGAAGGCTGATTATATAATGATTAGTATTTAGTGTAGCATAAAAAGGTAATAATATAGTGTGAAATAGTCAGTTTCTGTATAAGTTACTTTAGGTTATATTTCGTTACGTAACGATGTTCTAATTACTCGTTAAGTAGCCAACGTAGGTAATTCAGTGGGTAGCACAGTTTTCCTATATAAGCGAAGTAAAGACGCTGAGGTCGGGGAAAGAATCCCGACGATGCTGGTGGTAATAGTACAGAAATTAGAGCAATGGGCCGCTTTAGTTGGTTTGAGCGCTGTTAGGGTTAACACGAGTTCGGGAGCGATATAGAGGCTATGCGAACTGATCTTTAGAAAACCTCTGGCGTGTCTCTGACCCTCGTAATAGGAATGATACTTCTCAGAATGGTGATAATTTTAGCATTGATTACATTTACAGCAGTGAGACAAACTCTAAATGAGAGAGGTTTACTACACATTTAAAAATTAAGTGCATGGTTTAAGGAGAATGGCAAAAAATGTACACGCTTAAACTAAAGTACCGGGAGGATGGGATATGCAGTTGGGATTGTGTAAGAAGCAAATACTAGGAGAAAATAAAACTTTTGGGCTCGTTGAAGTTATTATGAGAGACCCACTTTACAGAAACCATTATGAGCACTTTCGAAGGCTAATGTCTAATAGACAACTAAATTAACTACGTCACACTTCCGATAGGCTGGTTTCAGAAATAAGAGAGGGAGCCATGCTTGTTTTAAACTTATCATTAGTTCCATTTCATTGATAAATTATTGGATTGTGCAGTGCTTTAGCAACTACTTCAGGGACGAGGTCTTCTCACTTTTAAAATCGGTTTTAGTAGATTTGCTGAATTTCATGCTAAATTATTGTAAAAAACATACAGGAAAAAAAAAAAATTGTTTCCAAAACCCCCCTAAAATTGACAACTAATCATGCACAAGATGTAATTCAACCATTTAAGTTTGTTACCAGAAAAATAAGTATGGTGGTGCAATCATCCGATGGATGAAGCAACCACTGGGATTGATTATACACTTAGTGTATTACTTGTTACTTTGAACAATTTTTTTTTTAAATTTCACTAGTGAAACAGTGAAACAATTTAAAAAAGGTTCTTTCAGTTAGATTACAAGTTAGCATTATTAACGTTGAGAAAGCTTTAGGGTTCTTATTCAAATAATAGATACAGATATGTAGGATCTGACTGATCAGAATCTTAATTGGATCTTTAAGGAAAAGGTCCTTCAATTCTTGATCAGGATCTTAATAAGTGGATCTCTCGGATCCATATCCAGATCTGGAACTTTTTTTTTAATCAAAGATTGTTTTTTAAGCAATACACTGTAAACAGGAAAGTTTCTAAAGTATTCAAGTCGAAGTGCCAAAATGGAATTTTCGCAACTTTAGCGTTTCAAGTAATAAAGGGTTCCTAACTCTGACTGTATACTGTAGGTTTTCTCTTGGTATATAGCCTTTTGGTGTATTATAAGGTTAAAAAGAGAGCCAGTAAGTTCCCGGTTAGTGTCTATGCGGTCCCCAGTTTTGAACTTAATTCTGAGAGGAAACGTTCCTTAAACCTGTTTCGAAATACAATAGAAAATTTACTGTTTTGCAGTCTTTTATGGGATTTTTTTTGTGTATACTTATATAGGGTGTTCAAAAAGAAACGCAACCCGAAAAAAAAAAGGGTTAGGTTACAATGATGTATGCATTCTCCAATGAATTGCATTTCTTTTTGAACACCCTATATAAAAAACTTTTTAATAAGTATTTATATCTTTCACTCGAGCAGGACTAAAAATATAGCGAAAAAAATGAATTAGTATATAAAATTTAAAATGTTTTCATTAGGTTTCATGACCTTCTCTTATCGCTATTGATAATTATTCTAAACACTTTATTCCATGTGGATTGACCTTATTTATATGTAACTTGGTAGGAATTTCAAAATCTTAATAATGATTAATAATAATAATTTGGTATGACTGATGATCAATGCAATTTTTAAAAATATTTGTGTACTATAGAAGTGATACAGATTTTCCTAAAGAAACTTCACAAAATAAAAATAAATAAAAAGTAAATATCTTCATAATGACTTTAATGGCTTCACATTGATTTGAATTCATTGACTGGTTTGCAACTATTAGTTCGTTTAGCTTTAATTTGAGAGCCCAGTAAGCCCTAAAGCTTATGGTCTAAATTAAATAAAATAAGTAGTCCAATTTCACAATTATTTATTTTGTTAAAATTATGTTAAGGATCACCTGAAGATCAGGGCCCCCATGTATGCTTGTTTTTTGCTTTACAGTACCAAATGTAATAATAAATTAAATTGAATTCCCGGTTAGGTCAACTGTACGCCTTTGACGATTGGTTAGGTTAAGTCTTGATATTTCGTTAGTTTTAGCGAAGATATCATTTGGTAATTGAAGCTGGGGGCCCTGATCTTCAGGTGATCCTATGTTAAAATTACACCGGTCTGCCTGAAAATCGATTTCTTTATTTTGAGTTGTGATTCTGAAGCAGTTCGCTGCGCTGAATTAAAAAATGCTACCAGTTTTTTTCTATCACCCACAGTTTTAAAGTTATTAGCAAAACAATTTTGGGGCGTTTTGTAATTTTTTACCCTTTTTATCTTTAATTTCGTTTTTTCATATTTTTCAGATAGATAATTCTAACATTACGTCTTTAAAATTTTAATAATGGCTTCTAGAGGATGTACCCATAGTCCAGACATATTTTGTTATATTTGTGGTCGGTATGTTGTTGTAAAACAAAGGACAAATGTAACGACCTTCATTAAGAGAGCTTATCATGCTTATTTTGGAATTAAATTAGGAGATCAAGACAAAAGTTGGGCTCCACACAAGGTTTGTCTTACGTGTGTTGCTGCACTAAGGAATTGGAGCAAAGGTAAAAAGAAAAGTTTGCCATTTGGGATCCCTATGGTATGGCGCGAGCCTAGAAACCATACCGACGACTGCTACTTCTGTTCTTGCAATGTTAAAGGTTATAATGCAAAGAATAAAGAGAGCCTTCAATACCTAAGTCTTCCATCTGCAATAAGGCCGGTACCCCATGGTCCAGAAGTTCCTATTCCCCGCCCACCCGAGAGTCTGGATCAATACAATTCAGATTCTGATTCAGCTCCAAATCCAGACAATGATGATGTTTATGAACAGCCAACAGCTGACCGAGATCCTCCTAAACCATTAACCCAAGACGAACTAAATGACTTAGTCAGGGATTTGAATCTGCCTAAGGACTCTGCAGAACTTTTGGGGTCTAGATTGCAGGAGAACAATTTATTGGCATCCGACACATACTTCGCTTGGTACAGAAATCGTGAGAAAGACTTCGTGCCTTTTTTTCGAAGATGGTCCCTTGGTATTTTGCAAGGACATCACAGGATTAATGTGCAAGCTAGGCATCGAATACCAAACCAGTGACTGGAGGTTGTTTATAGATTCCTCTAAAACCAGTCTAAAAGGAGTGTTACTGCACAACGGTAACAAATATGCATCAATCCCAGTGGCCCATTCTACTCATTTAAAAGAGCCCTATGATAACATGAAACTGCTTCTGGAAAAAATTCAGTATCAAAATCACAGATGGATATTGTGTGGGGATCTCAAAGTCCTTTGCATGTTACTTGGGCAGCAATCAGGATACACTAAGATGCCATGTTTCATCTGCGAATGGGATAGTCGAGCACGTGACCAGCACTGGAAGAGGAAAACTTGGCCTCCTAGAGGGAATCTTACCCCAGGATCAAAGAACATTTTACATGAACATCTAGTTGAACCAAATAAAATCCTCCTACCACCCTTGCACATTAAGTTAGGCTTGATGAAGCAGTATGTCAAAGCATTGAATAGAGAAGGTGAGTGTTTCAAGTACATTTGTTCAAAATATCCAAAGATTAGCTACGAGAAAATAAAGGAAGGTGTTTTTATAGGTCCTCAGATTAGAAAGTTATTGACAGACGATCATTTCCTGAACACAATGACCAATAAAGAAAAAGAAGCATGGCTTGGTTTCAAAGATGTTGTTGAAAACTTCTTGGGAAACTACAAAAGCCAAAATTATGAGACTGGTGGAAAATATGCTTAAAAAGTTTTGCGCCTTAGGCTGGTGTCTGCAAGGAGATCAGCCTAACGCACAGCATAAGAAAACATCAAAGAAGCACCGGTCGTCAGCCCTAAATGTTTATGCTGAAATTAGATTATCAGAACACCAAAAATTGTAAATTTTTAATATTTTTATTTTATAAATAAATAAAGAACTATATATTAATTCATTCATTAATTATCACGAGTAGTTTTGGGTGTTAGTTTCAAAAGCTATACACAACCACTCAATGTAGTTCTAATATAGTCGCTTTGCCACAGACATTTTCTTAATTGATTATTTCGTGATTTGTATTTAGTGTTCCATGAAAGAGGCTGAATTGGAATAACATACTGCAAAATAACGTAATTCTTTCTGTATAGGTTATTTTTAGGGTTATATTTCGTTAAGCAACAGTGTTCTAATTATTCTATATAAATATTTAAAACCCCCTCCCCGCGGGCGGTCTTTCTGGGGTGGATCGCCCGCGGGCTCCTGCCTCCATGTGGCGAGGGGAGTCAGCCGCGGCTGGGGGCCCTGCCGGGTCCCCCGCCCGGTTGCGAAGTAGACTTTTAACATACCCTGCTATCCTACAGCCCCCTCTTTCCTGTCTTGCCCTCTTCCTTGCCCCCTCTGTTTTTTTTTGTTTTTTTTTCACTTTGCGCGCCCCGTGGGCTGCCGGGGCTGGTCGCTGGGGGTCTCGCTCCCATGGCCGGGGCCGGACTAAGTTGGCTGGTAGGGTGCCCGGGCCTGGGACCCTGGGGGGCCTTGGTCTTTGCTGCCGGGGGGGAGAACTCTCGATGCTGCAAGGGCCCCTTTTGAAACGGGGGTACCCGCATGGGACGAGGCACCCACCCCACGCCGGCGTGCGCTTGGTCCCCTTGGGCCCCGGGTAATCGGTTCCCCGCGGCCCCGGGCGCGAAACAACAATAAAATTTTTTGTATGGAAACATTTACAAATCTAATGGACCTCGTTGACGACCCGGCTTGTGCATATGACCTCCCTCTGACTACCTCTTTGGACCGTGGGTCTGGTAAGGGCAGTCGGCAGCCCTCGCCCACCCCGTCTGCTCTTCTTGCCGACACCTCCTCTCCCTCTCTTCCCCAGGCTCGTGGCGCCGCTGCCCGACCCCCGCCAGTAGCGGATGGACCTGCAGTGGACCCCCCGACCCCTGGATCCCCCCATATTCCACGTCCCGATAGGGACCCACCTGCTTTTTCGCCCTCAGGTGGGAAGCCCGCGGCCCCGGTCGCCTCCCACTCCGGTCGGGCCTCATCGCCCCCGGCCCCCTCGGCCCCTGGGGGACGTGGGACCCGACGTCGCCGTCCGCCTTTCTCGTCTTCCCGCCCCGTCGAAGTTCCGGTGGTGTTTGGCCAGACGGCTTCACTCGGCCTTAGGACGATGGACAAGTTCCTCGTCCTCCGCTCCTCCTCCTCCAAGCCCCTCCCCACTAACCACGAACGCCTCTTTCGAGCGATCCATGGGAAGACGGGGACGGCGCGTTTTGACCTTCGGCCTCAGAGGGATGGCTCCATTTTGATAAGGTCGCGTTCCTCTGCCGAAACCTCCTCTCTGCTCGCTATCCCCGATGTCCTGGGCTGCGGGATCACGGTGACTCCCCACCCCCGCCTCAATCAGTGCCAGGGCACGATCTACGCTGCTCGTCTTCTACCCATCCCGGTGGAGGACCTCCAGACTGACCTCGCCTCCCAGGTGTGGTGAGAATATACCGTTTTCCCGACAGATCGCGATCCCCATCCGTCCCTTCTCGCCTTCTCCTTACTTTTGACTCACTGGTGCCCCCCGTTTCGGTATTCTGGGGCTTTGGTGAGAGACGAGCATGCGAATTCTCGGTTCGGCCATACGTGCCAGATCCTACGCGCTGTTTTCAGTGCAATAGGTTTGGCCACGTGAGCAGTTCCTGCCGTCAGCCGGCCCCGTTGTGTGTCCGCTGCGGCGGCCCTCCCCACCCCTTGCCCTGTACTGCTCCGCCTTCCTGCACCAACTGTCATGGACCGCACCCTGCTTCATCCCGCTCTTGCCCGTCCTTCCTCTTTGAGAGGGAGGTTCGGGCCCTCTGTTCATCAGAATTTCTCAGCGCTCGGGAGGCGCGGGACCGGTTGCGTGGCCGCGAGGCCCGGCGTGGTACCTCGTACGCCGAGGCTCTCCGTCCCCGGCCGCCGCCGGCCCAGACCCCGTCCTCACCGGCGATTCCCGACGCGCCTCCACCCACCGTGTCCGCTACTCCCTGTCTATCCTCTGCCGCCCAGCGGACTCCAGCCGCGGCTCCCTGTACTACCAGCGCGTCCCCACGTGCTCCCTCCGCGAACGCCGATGCTTCGTCGGCAACCCCCCCTGCCCCTTCTACGCCCTCTCCACCGGCGCTTTCGGCCACCCCCATTCCGGACCGTGACCCGCCGTCACCCATGCGGGCCGCACGACGGAGGGGAACGGGCCGCAAGCGCCGCGCCAATAGTGACCCCGAAAGGTTCGAGGCCATAGGTCTCGCATCACCTTCCTCTCCCAGACACAAACGCCCCCTTCGCCCTACCATCCCGGTGTCCTCACCGTCCCCGCTGCGCAACCGTTATGGACGCTCCCCCCTGGGGTCCCCGACGACCCTCGTGGTGGGGGCGGAGATACATCCCTCACCGGTTCGGTCGATGGACCCACTGGAGGGGGAACTCGCCCGCCTGGTCGGCGTGGGTGGGATGTGCACGCCCCCGCGCGTGACCTGCCCCACCTCTCTCCTTGACCTGCCTATGCATCCGGGTGAGGTATCCTTTTCCACTCCCCCTTGTAGTCCAGCCTCCCCTGCACCTCCGGTGAAGGGAGGGGCCTTCTGGATACCCCTCACGTCCCCTTCTCTGCATCGCTCCCCCCCCGGGCGTCCGGGTGACTCCTCTTCAGGAGGATTTGCCCGCGTCAGGTTCCACATCGCCCCCCCGTCGGGGTGACCCTCGCCTTCGCCCACGTTCGGCGTCCCCCGTTGGGCCCCGGGGCTTTCCAATCCCATTGTTAATCTCGGGCCGCCCGATCGGCCCACCCACCCCATAACCATCCGTTTCGCAGACTTTCCTACCCCTCCATATACTTCGCTCCTGCAGTGGAACATCCGCGGGCTCCTGGTAGGCCTCGAGAGTCTCTCTTCTCTCCTGGCCTCCAGGTGTCCGGCGTGTTTCTTTCTGCCTTCAGGAGACGATACTGGGCTCCCGTTCCCTCCCTCGAGTGTCCGGCTACTGCGGGCTCCCTTCCCCGCCTCTCGATGGGGCGGGTAGGGGGGGCTCCGCGGTCTTCGTGCACCGCTCCGTCCCTTTCCGCCCCCTCCCGCTCCGTACTGTCTTGCAAGCTGTGGCCGTGCGCCTTTCTTTGTGGCGTCAGCTCACGGTCTGCTCTCTTTACCTCTCCCCTAACGTACGCCCTCCACCCGATTCTCTCCGTGACCTAATTCTGCAGCTTCCCCGCCCTTTCCTGCTTCTCGGGGACTTCAACAGTCGGGACCCGGCCTGGGGGGACGTTTGCTCCACCTTTCTCTCCGGGACCCTTCTCTCCCTTATGGACGAGCTAGAGTTCACCTTTCTGAACGATGGCTCCCCAACCTGCCTCCACTCGGCCCATGACAGTTTCACCTGTATTGATCTTTCCCTGGTTTCCCTCGATATCGTGACGGAGTTCACCTGGGAGGTCCTGCCGGATTCTTCTGGCAGTGACCATTTCCCTGTGTGTCTTACCCCAACCCGTCTCCTCCCCCCCACCTCTGTCCGCCTGCGCTGGCTGTTCGCCCGAGCGAAATGGGCCTCATACACGAGGTGCACGGCGATCTCGCCGTCCATTCCTGCCTTTCCCTCCGTTAGTGAGGCCCTCGCCTTTCTCGAAAGCAAGATCCTCTCGGCTGCCACCAGTTGCATCCCCCGTACCTCAGGCTCCCCCAGGCCGCGCAGCGTCCCATGGTGGACCCCAGAGTGCTCCCGTGCCGTTCAGGAGCGGCGCCGTGCTGGCCGTCGCTTCTACCGGACCCGCCAGCCGGAGCATAAGATGGCGTTTCAGCGCCTGAAGGCAGTGGCCCGTCGGGTCTTGAAACTAGCCCGGCGTACCTCCTGGCGGAGTTACGTGTCCGGGATCTCCTCCTCGACCGCCCCCTCGACTGTTTGGCGCAAGGTGCGTAGCTTTGAGGGGACCCGTGTCCCCCCTCGACCCCCGGTGCTTCGGGTCGGGGACGACGAGTTCGTGTCCGATCCGGAGGCCGTCGCGAACGCACTCGCGGCGCACTTCGCAGCCATCTCCGGTTCCGATTCCCCCACTCCCGCCGCGACCCACCGGAATTTCCACCTCATAGGGATGACCCCTATAATCACCTCTTCCACATGACAGAGCTTCGGGAGGCCCTCCGCCCCCGACGCTCCTCCGCCCCGGCCCCGATAATATCCCCTATGACTTGTTACGGCACCTCCACCCCTCTGCTCTCAGCTTTCTACTGGACCTCTATAACCGGATTTGTTTGGAGGGTTCATTTCCGGATCGGTGGCGTGAGTCCATCGTCGTCCCCATCCCGAAGCCCGATAAAGACCCCTCACTCCCGTCGAACTATCGCCCCATTTCCCTAACATGCTATGCCTGCAAGGTGATGGAGGCGATGGTCGCCTCGCGGCTGTCCTTTACCTTGGAGGCGAGTGACCAGTACCCTGCTACCCAGGCTGGTTTCCGGCGCTTCCGATCTACCACCGACCCCCTCCCCCCTCCTCCTTAGCCATGACGTGCAGGAGGCTTTCTCCCGGCGTCAATTTGTACTCGCCGTCTTTTTCGACCTCCAGAAGGCCTACGATACTACCCGGCGGAGCGCGGTCTTCGACTGCTTACGCTCCCTGGGTTTCGTAGGCTTTCTCCCTTCCTTTATTTATAACTTTTTGTCCGCCCGTTCTTTCCGCGTCCGCATCGGTTCTACCCTCTCTGACCGCTTTCCGTTGGAGGAGGGTGTCCCTCAGGGTAGTGTCCTTAGCGTCTTGTGTTTCTCACTCGTGATGAACACAGTCGCTACGGTCCTGCCTACATCCGTTCGTAGCTCCCTCTATGCCGATGACCTGGCTATCTATTGCTCTGGCCGCCTCCCGTCTTTGGCTGAACGTCGGCTCCAGCTAGCCATCAACGCGGTGGTTCGCTGGGCGTCCTCGGTTGGCTATGCTTTCTCACCCTCTAAGTCTTCCAGTATGCTTTTCCGTCCTCGGCGCCTCCGTCTGTCGCATACCTTCGCCCTTACCCTTGCCGGCACTCCTCTTCCCCTCGTCCCATCCGTTAGATTCCTGGGTATGACCCTCGACGGATTTTTCGGTTGGGTTCCACACCTTAGGCGGTTGCGGCAAACATCTCGCCGCACCCTCTCCCTTTTGGGTCATCTGTCCCACACGACCTGGGGGGCGGACAGGCGTACTCTGCTGCGCCTGTACACCTCCCTGGTGCAATCCCGTGTCGACTACGGCTGTGTGGTCTACAGCTCCGCCTCCTCTCCGGCACTCCGTATGCTGGATCCTCTTCTCCACCGTGGCCTTCGCCTGGCGTCGGGTGCCTTCCGCTCGTCCCCTGTCGCTAGTCTTCAGGTGGACTGTGGACCCCCCCCCCCTGCCCTTTGCCGGGACCTTCTCATGGCGAAGTGTTACCTTCGCATCTGCCGCCTTCCGATGTCCCTACTCTTCTCCGCGATCTCCCAGGCGCTACCCCGGCCTGACACGTGGCATTTCGCTGCCTCTCTGGCCGAGATTTTCTCGTCCCTGGGGATCCCCCCACCCTCTATTCTGCCGTTCTCCTTCGATCTGTCGCCCCCCTGGCGGACCACCCCTATCTGCCGTTGCCAGGCGCTCCGTGGCCTGCGTAAGGAGTCTCCTCCTGCCGTCCTCCGGTCTTCTTTTCTGGCCCATCTTCCCGTCCATTCGGACGACGTTCCCGTCTACACCGACGGCTCGCGCTCCCCTGCAGGTGTCGCGGCCGCCGTCTTCTCTCCGTCATTGTCACCTACCTCCCGGGTATCCCCCTGCCGGTTCAGGCCTCCATCTTTTCCGCGGAGCTCTTTGCCCTTCTGGAAGCCCTCCGTCTGGTATCGGGTTGTTCGCGGTCCTCCTGTACCATTTTTTCGGACTCGCTGAGCGCCCTTCAGGCGCTCGAGCGCTATGATTCCCCGGACCCCCTCGTACGCCTTATTCAACAGGAGTACCATGTCCTGCACACCGTTCATCGGATCCGGGTCACCTTCTGCTGGGTTCCTGCCCATGTGGGTGTTTCCGGTAATGAGGCGGCGGACCGCATAGCCCGGTCCGCCGCCTCGCTGCCTCCCCTCCCCCGCCCGCTCCCCTTCTCAGACTATGTGCAGGTCTTTCGTTCCTTTTACGACCGCATGTGGCAACAGTCCTGGGACGATGCCACCGGAAATAAACTCTGGTCCATCCGCCCCCGTCTGTCATATTGGGTGTCCTCTTTCCACCGCTCCAGACACAAAGAGGTCGTCCTTGCGCGGCTTCGCATCGGCCATACGCGCCTCACGCACGGCTATCTTATGTTCCGGCAGGAGGCTCCTCGTTGCGCCTCCTGCCAGTCGCCCCTCACCGTCTCTCACATCCTTGTGGAATGCCCCACCCTGTCGTCAGTACGTCGTCGCGCCTTCCCGTTCCTTTCTGATTTCCCCCTCCCCGAACGTTTACGCCTTATGCTCGCTGAGAGCCCTCTCTTCTCGCTTGACCGTCTTTTCCTCTTCCTCTCCCAATCTCGCATCCTATCTGAGCTTTAGGTGACTTCTCACCTGTAGTCCGCTGTTCTCCCTTTTCTAGTGCCTTTTCTCCGTCTCCGTTTCTCTTTCTCGTATTCCGCCTCGCCATGATATCCGCTACCATATAGCGGGAAGTGGCGGTAAACGCCCCAATAAAAAAAAAAAAATTAAAAAAATTTTTTAAAACAGCCAAAATGTACAGCATGTGTATATATATATATATAACCTTTGTTTAGCTTCCGCCCGAATTGTTCATTCTGACGAAGGTCAAGCATTTCACTCTCCCTTAGACCTACAGTTTAACGTGGAATCCGAACCACGCCCCACTAGCAGCACAGCGTCTTAACCACGAGGACAACCAGACCAGGGTACCCATTTATCTACCAACCACTTTCTTTATTGTGTGGAAGGATGAACAGCTTGGTTTTGCTGCGCGCCAGTTGCCGTCACTGGGTCTCGATCCCGGGGCCGATGGATTCGTAGTCAGCGACGCTAACCACTACACCACCGAGGCGCATTATATATATACACACTGTATATACACAAGATGTCCATAAAGTCACGCATCATAGGAACATAAGCAATGTCTATTTATTTATGTCTCCATCAGGCCAAATATGTTGAGGAACATTCAAAGAAACCTCAAAACATGTTCGTTTACGAACATGTTATGAGATTGGTGGGAATCATTTCGAACGAATAAATAAATATAAAAGAAATAAATAAACAAAATAAATGTATTTTCCTATAATGCATGACTTTATGGACCCCACACGCACACACACACGCGCACACGCGCGCGCGCGCACACACAACCTATGCTATAAATTTTTAGCATTAAATTACAGAGCCGCTACTTATCAAGAAGTACAATTACGTCTTTATTACACATTTTCTTTAGGAATTTTACATACTGTAAATAAAGCCATTCTTATTCCGAGAAAAACCTATACACTGTAAAGTTAAGTTGTTCCATATATACAGACCACCGTTACAAAGAAAATAATTGTTCCATTTGACCGAATGTGGAACGATTTTTAATCTGTTTTTTTTATTTCGATATGACTGGCTCAAAATCAGCCCAGAAAGGAAAGTTGTTCCATACAGATTACACCGTTTCTGCATATTCAATTGTTCCATTTACTACATGAGCCAATTATGGGGTGATTTCTTTCTAAAACGAATGGTCTATCATTGAAGCCGCTGGATCAACTTTCTTTCCTGGCGACTGACTTTGAACCAATTATATATCGACAAATTTTTTTTATAAAAGTTTCATCGTTAATAATTACAGCATTAATTAATTACATTATTTCGAGAAACTGTAACTTTAGTAACTGTAAAAACTCGGCATAAGAAAATTGTTAACACGGATGTTTTATTCAACCCTTTTCACGTGATTTTGTTCAGTCTCGTCAAAGAATAATAAAAATCTCTTCAGATTTCACGTTTAATAGCAAATTTAACCAATAGTGAATTGTAAACTTTATGTAAGAAGGAAGCCTTCCTGATAAATATCCAGAGGCGGTAAATACTACACTGTAAATTCCATCTGTCGTTTCCTCATTGAAACAGAGTAGAAATGAGTCTAAATGTACTCTACAAAGCCCTACGTAGTAGTAGGTCGAAAATAGACTTAAAGTGGATCAAGCGGTTTTCTTCTTTTCATATACCTTCGGACTACAACGTGTACTCTTTAAACGCTTTATATTCAAAGTAAATAAACTTAGTCCTTTGTCTACACGCGGTTTTCAAGTATACACAGCGGACTGCTTTGTGGACGTTTGTTGAGAGAATTCAGTGAGCCACAAAATTAAATAATTTAAAAAAAATAAAATCTATATTCATTGTCACCTAATTGCGCCCAGCAAAAACTAAAAGGAGGTCGAATCCTAAAGTCGGCGAAAATCCATGAATGGTTGAAGTAGTTGCCATTTCTGATCCTATGTTTGCGCTTGTATATTGATTACACGCTACTTAACAAGATATTTCAGAAGGTCTTTCTCCTACACGTGAAAAAGATAATTGTATATTCTGCCTGCAGTAAATTACTTTCCTGCCTTTAACCTAATTAAAGGAGATCTGAATACTTAGGATCATATAGATGCAACTTTATATAGCCTCAAAGTTATTCATTGGTAGTTCACAGTGCATAGTAGTTCACAGTGCATAGTAGTTCACAGTGCATAGTAGTTCACAGTGCATAGTAGTTCACAGTGCATAGTAGTTCACAGTGCATAGTAGTTCACAGTGCATAGTAGTTCACAGTGCATAGTTTCCAGATCTGAATTTGTTCTCATGAATCTCCTATTTAAAAGCAAGTTTAATTTTTAAGTTCTTAACACAGACAGAATTTTAAAAGGGTCTTTATAATTTCACAAAAAAAAGGAGGGTAGCAACTCAGATGTAGCTAACAGCAAGTGAAAACTACTGCTCAATTCATTATCAATATCATGAACACTATCTGAGATAAGAGAAATCACACCCCGAAACTCGGACAAGGAGATGTAATTAACATTTCATTATAGGGCAGGCAGGACGAATTTGGTGTCATATATAAAACATCGTAGGAACACTGTAAAGTTGTTCCATTTTGACCACCGTTTCTGAAAATGTAATTGTTCCATTTTAATCGATCGTGGAACGACTTCCTAAAGCGAATGTGAAGGCTTTCTTTTCTGAACCAATTTTGAACCAGTTATATTTTTAATGTCAATATAATTGGTTAAAAATTGGTCCAGCGAGGAAGATTTTTCAATGGTTTCCATGATGGACCATTCGTTTTACTAATAAATCGATCCATAATCGGTCCAACAAACGGAACAATTTAATTTTTAGGAGCGGTGAACTGCATGGAACAACTTTACAGTAAAGGTAAAGGCAAATCTAAACCGTACAAAAACTAAATGAATGAAAAGTCTCGAGTAGTTTCTATAAAATGTTATTTAATGAAAAGGAGTTTCATTCTCATGGTTTGACTCCCGCTGAATGTGTATATGTTACACGTAACAACTGTTGTTAGAGACGTCGTCGGCAGTCGTATAGTTTATTCGCTCGGCTCGGTTTAAATCATTTAAACCAACGAACGTATGAGCTAAATTTTTTGGAGGACTAATGCCTGGTTAGTCTTTGGCTAACGCAAAGAATTCTTTCTTCTCATTTAGAGACTAATACAATAAAACAATAAAAAATTGTAGTGATGTATAGAGGTATACATAAAGTTACACAGTTTACTGTATATAATAAGACTCTTATTCAGATTTCGTTTTCTGTATAAAAATTTTTTTATAGAAAAAGGTTCTACGAGTTGGTCTTGAAGTCAAAATTTTATAGGTATAAATATATGTATTTGTCAGTTAAGATAATCGTGTTCGGTGTTATATTGTATCAACAATTTAGCATATAGTAATATCATTTCTGTACCTTTGCTACACCCCCTCCCAAAAATATATTTAGTTAATTGAAACGAAATTTTTCTTTAGATTTTAACAGAACAAAGTATTGGATTCAAAACTATCAGTTCCGAGTTTTGTTAAAAGTGAAATAAATAGATGATGTTATTTGAACTTGAGTTTTATGTACATTAAACGCGTGTAAGATAAGTATATTTGCTTGGAATTAATCATTTTCATATTTTCCTCATTGAGTCGAGCCCATTTTCAAGTAAATATAATCATATATTTGTTTAATCTAAACTAAATGTATTTTTCGAGTTGCATTATTTATTTAATTGAATTTCAACAAAATTGGGCATCGTAATTTGAACACAACTTAAAATCCCGCAAATTTTCTTTGTTTAAATTAAATAAAGATTTGTACATCATATATATATATATATATATATATATATATATATACAGTAATTTCTGTAATTACACTGGAAGTTTCACCTAATGAACTGGTCCCATTTTAGAAGAATTAGCTTTGTATTTTCTCATCAAATTAGAAAAATGTTTAAATATAATCTCAGGTTTTATTTATTTATTTAAAATATATATTCACACCATAACTCCTCTTAATTAGCATTACCTTTCAAATGACTCCTACATACATCTGTTCTAAATAGAAGTAGATAATATATCAGTCAATAGGTTTGCGGGAGATTTTTAATTAGTATTCGAAACCTAATTTACAAAAAAAACTATTCATTACAGAGAGATTTTCTTCAACTTTTAATTTGGGGTGGGGGGCAACTTTCTGGCCACGTTTTAACACCGCTTCCCGTTAGGTCATCGAGGTTAAACGACGTTTGGTTCGTTCAGTAGTTGGATGGGACTCGTAGATGGTTCGGAAGCCACGTATAAAGCTGTAGATCCCCTCCGTTACTTCTGACCTTTGACCTTACGAAGGTAGTTAACTCAAGACATTATCATTATTAACTTTATTTAAAGTGTCCCAACACTTAAACTGATGACGGAGCATTTTATCGACTGGTCCCTATATTAACCCATCTTAACCTAATATAACTTAAATTTACTTAACAACCCACGAGGAATTTTTGGTAACGTCTCTTGGTTACAACACGGTTACAACACGGTTACAACATGGTTACAACAACCAAATACCATGACAAAGTACTTGACAACCACTCTAATGGCTTAGGGCAGTGGTGGCGAACCTATGGCACATGTGCACGCGATCAAATTTGCGGGTTTTATACATCTATAGAAATTGTTATCCCAAAAATGAGTATAAAATAACAGGCTCAATGTTTATAATTTGGTGTAATATATATAAACTTTGGTGGGCACGCGAATTTTTTTTTTAGGGTTTACACGTTTTTTTTTGGCACGCGACTGTAAAAAGGTTCGCTACCTCTGGCTTAGGGAATAAATACTCTAAATTTGGTCTTATAGGATTATTTTGTAATACTGTACATATATTATTTTTGTCTAATTGTACTCTTTGCACCTAAAGTACGTCCATTATCTTATGTATAATATATACATTTATATTGTACACAGAGTATGGCGCTACATTGTATATACGTGAAATAATGGCACTTTGGGTGCCACGAATAAAATTGGACAAAAATTTTACACGTATTACTTAAAGTAACAAATTTAGGACACCACTCTAAAGGTGACTGTACATTTCGTTGAACGTATAAAGCAATTTTAATTATGTAAAATATTTAGAAAATGGCACTTAAATGTTTGAAACATTCATCTACCTGTACGTACGTGTATTTTTGTTATAAAAAGTAAAAAATATTAGTGGTCGTTTGCTTCCTGATTCGTTAAAATGTATCGCTTCTAAAACCATGCAATATAAATGTCTTCTGATTCTCGTGACTTAATACGCCTTTTTTCAGATAATTTTAAACGTTGCGTGAGGAACTTAGCAAAAAATTAGTCGTTACCCAAAGGATTTAGATTATATGAAGAGAACTTTATTAAGAGCTAAGATCAGACTTAAAAAGGTCAAGGCTCTAAATTCAGTCGTCATAGTCGTTACAGAGGCTTGTCCTATAAAACACAGACAGTTGACTGGAGTGAGGCACTACCAGCAATGGGGCTGTATATGTGATCATGACAGAATAGAGAATTTGAACACGGAATGGAATATCATACGACGAATGAATGAATGAAGAATTTGACTGCAACTTCTTTTTTATCATCACAGTTTTGGCTCGACCTGATTTTCGTGCTATGTTTCCTGGAATGAAAGACGTAGGAATTCATCTCTCGTTGCCCACAGTCACAACAGCTACAGTTAAGTGTTATTTTTCGTCATTGAATAGAATTTTTGTTCTGAAAGAAGTTGCCTTCTGCCTGATCATGTGAATGAACTTATGATCATATCAGTTGAAGGACTGAAAGTACCGGGCACACGGAAAGTCACCAAAGATGAGCACACTGCATTCGGAAAGTTAACGGAGTTGGCAAAATTATGAGTAGCTAAGAAGGGTGTAAATGTAGTAAGTTTAGTAGAAGGCCTGAGTAACCAACTTTAATTTGTGTGATGATTTTAAAACATGAATTAAATCTGATAAAATGGTCATGAGAAATATTTTACAGTTTTTACTACGGTACCATACAACTCACTTTTGCCATTACGGTCTCGCCTCTCGGCCCTCACCCCCTTCAAAATTTGAATACCCCCTCTAATATTAATTTCTGGGGAAAACGCTGTACATGTAGGGAAAGGTGGGGCAACTCGGGATCCATAAGGAAATCACAATTTTGTAGATATAGGACGAGTATTTGAACCCATTAAACACACAAACATTTATCTTCACCTTCTGTCTTCATTCTGTATAACTTTTCATAGCGTTCTAATTTTGCATTAGGTGTAACTGGAATTTGAGAAAGCTGTTGCACTTTTTCGGTTAAAAAAGGTTAAAAAAATCGTGTGGTAACTCGGAACCCGGGGTTCCTTTTTGCCCTTTTTCCCAAATTTTAGTACCATGCGGTCACTGATAAAATTTCAGACGCGATGATACGTGAAAATCAAACACTGATCCATAAGTATCCTACACACAAAAAGCAATAAAATAAGTCCTTACAGCTTTGGAATTATGAATCAAGGAAAAATTCGCTGATGATAGATCAAATGGAGAAAAAATTACTTTAATTTTTGCTGAGCTGCATGGCGCAGCCCGCCCCGTACCACTGTCTCAAGGCCACTGATCAGTGTCTGCACCGACGGAGATAGATTAAAACTAGATGGCGGCACTAGTTTGGGCTGTAGAGCGGGTGTTCCGAGTTGCCCCGGGGTCCCGAGTTGCCCACCTTCCTCTACTGATTTGAACTGAATTTGAATTGACCAACATTTATTGATAAAATAGTTTTACAACTTTTGTTTTTGTTTTAACATAAATAATAATGAAATTCAATTATTTTATTTAATTTGGCCCTTAAGCTTTAGGCTTTACTGGACTCTTAATTAAAAATAAAACATAGTTATTATTAATAATATATAAATCATGAATAAGAATTATTAATTATAGTATGTATTAATCTTAAATCATTATTATTATAGATATAAAACAAATACAAAGTCATTATTGAAGGTATGATACCAATACTATACAAAGAAATCAATATTAGACATGAAAAATGAACAATAACAAGTAATGTACAGGATGTCCACAATGTCTTGTCACCCCAGTAAAATACCAATTCATTTTAGTTTTTCTTTTAGACCCATTTGAAATGCGTGATAGCAGCAACTATACGATTGAACAACGCATATTGACTAGTACTGCGTCCATGAGCGACCATGCAGTGGTGAAACCATTGAAAATATTCGTGCAGACTTCCAGGACCGATTCAATCGTGCAGCTCCTCTTTTTCAATCCTAAATTTTGATTGGTATTCCATTATTACCCAAGATTTCAACTTGTTTTTTAACGAATTTACATTCACAATATTTTTTTATATCGACATTTAAATCACTCCATAGTTTCATTCCAACGAAGACTGTTAATTTTTCAGACGAAGACAATCTAAATTGAGGAATAACGTGCTTTGATTTATTTCTGATCTAATATGACTGGATTTCTTGATGAATTAAAAATATTTATTTACCCATTGTAAATTAATGATTTTGTTCTTACACTCTTAAATAAAAATAAAATGTACCAGTTTGATAACATCTTTGAGCTTTAGTAGTTTTAGCTCTTTAAATAATGCACTAGAATGATCATGAAAATTTTTCGTTTTTCGATGACAAAAATACTGTTTAAAGCGTTACCGGAGTTTCCCGAAACAAGGGTGCAGTACGTTATATAAGGAAGAAACAGAGTATGATACAGAGTTAATAAAACCTGTTTAGGGACTACATTTCTAAGTTTAAACATTATAGCAACGTTCCTTGAAATCTTTTCTTAGATATAATTTACATGGCCATTGTACTGCAAATTCTTATCTAGCATTAAACCAAGAAATTTTGTTACAATACGCTCCTTTACATCGATTTCATCAACATTTAGTTCATCAAGATACACATTTCGTTTATTAGTAAAAATCATGAAATTTGTTTTACTGGTATTTAGGAAGAGTTTACTGGTAGTAAACCATTTCATTACACTAATAAATTCTGATTTAAATATATTCTTAGCTGAATTAACATCTTTGCAAGAAAAAGACCGTTGTATCATCCGCAAACATTATGAAGTTAAGTATATCAGATGAACGTGGAACCCACAATAAAACGGTGAACCCAGAATTGATCCCTGTGGCACACCATGTTTGACAAGCACTTAAGTTGAGCAAACCTTATTCACTGATACAAAATTATATCTATTGGACGAAACTTTTAAACCAATCACTGATTGGTCCTCTAAAGCCGTAAAATATAATTTTAGTAGAATATTATGGTCTATTACATCAAACGCCTTGCTCAAATCTTGTAACTGTTGTTGGAAAATGCTCATATAGCCACATGAATATAATAAAACAAAAGTGATGTAAAATATACATCTGATTTCCTGATTTTTTATTCAAACCAAATAAATAAGTGAAGACTCGTTGCGAAAGTTTTTGCATAAACCTGTGATGAAACTCCTAAAATCTTGAAGGTAAATTTATTTCACAAATTCGTGCACACTTTCAAGAGAGGACGAACATGTCATATTTTTCAGTTCTTTGCTTAAACTCATATATATTTTTTTTTTTTAAGTTCGGGAAGAACCGATTCGCCTCTATTTAAAAGGGCATATCTCGGCGGAAAAACAAAGAAAAAGTGAGAGGAAAGACAGGAAAAAGAAAGGGTGGAGGGGACAGTCGAAGTGGAAAAAGACCAAGGACTGCAGGGTCGAGCCCCATCATCCTTGAGTGCTAGGGCCGGGAGGGCGCACGTGAAACCTCCAGGAACAAGCACGTACAAACGAGCACAAAGAGCACTCAAGAGCACGAGCTTAGAACCCCCTTGCGGGGATATATATATATATATATATATATGTGTGTGTGTTGTGATACTTTTCTTTTTTGTAAATAATTAGTCACTAGTTAGTCTAAAAAGTAACTAGTTACTAGTTGCTGTTTCAAAAAGGTTACTAGTTATTAGTTACTTCAAGAGTTTCTTTCAAAAAATTTTCTGGTTTTATCGAGTATCTGATCCTGATAAAAGTACTTTCCTTGATAACTGATACTTGCCAAGATTGTTCATTTGTTTTAAATTGATTGCGATTTAATAAATAAAAAGATTTCATCACACTAGTATTAGGTATATGTTGTCAATAAATTTGCACTGTGCACAATATGTACAGTCCCCTGCAATAGTTCCGCTCCATCCTCTCCGAGATGTGGAAACAACGCAGTCCCTCTTAAACTCCAGTCCCCCACCCTCACTCCCTTCCTCTCCTCCTCCCCCTCTCAAGTGTTGTCATAGTAATACTTTTATTTTTTGAAAACCAATGACTGAATAAGTATATTGTTCACTGTAGTTTTGGTAGTAATGCTAGGACGACTATGCATTTTATTCATGCATTATTCCTAAATTTCGGGAATAGAGTAATTAGGTTATTTCTCACAAACGTGTGGGATACTTTAAAAACTTTTAATCATAGGATTTTGATGTGGCTATGTTATAGTTAAAGTGTAAGATAAGTTGTAGTATCGACTTTTCCTCCAGGCAATAACATTCCTGTTTAAAGTCCATCCATCATCAACAAATGATTATCCAGAAAAAGATCTATCCATGGAGAGATAATAACATAGTTCAATTTTTTATTACAAAAATAAACACGAATCCAGTAAATTTAGGGATTTTCTTAAGAACGTGCAAAACATAATGTTCAAATTATAAGGAACTGACAATTGTTTAAGTAAATAAATATGTATTTACTATATCACAACAGAGGCGGATTAAGACACCTCGGGGCCCCGAGGCAATGAAGAATATGGGGGCCATTTTCTATAGCTTTTTATTAACAATACATGTACATATACAGTACATAGTACATTTACACGAATTATATGTATGGTGCTCAGGCTAATTGAGAAACAAACTTAAAAGAACCTTAACACAGTGTATTTTGCCGTTTGCCAAAACCAAACAGTATTAAACAAACTTTACCTCAGGGCCTATAAAACATAAAATAAAACGGGGAATTTGTCACTTTGTGTACTCTGTCATATTTAATCAAAGAAGTTTGCGAAATCTCGAATTACATCATCGAAACTCAGTTGATTGTGGGACCCCTCAAGCATGGGAGCCCGAGGCTTCAGCCTCAATAACCTCAGTGATAATCCGCCACTGCATCACAACCATAACATTATTTTACACAATTACTCAATACTTGGTACATCCTCCATTATTATTAATAACCTCTCGTAGCCTATTTGGAACAGATGCCACGCGATTGTAGATGACTTGTGGGTTCGTGCAGAAAAGTTCCTACTCTGCCATGGTGTGTTGCAGCAGGTGCCGAGATGTCCGCTCCTTCCCATGCTCCCAAGCGTTAACTACATTTGCCCACACATTTTCAATGAGGTTTAGGTCACACCCCTTGGTGGGCCAGTTCAGCAGCTCGACATCTCGTTGTCCCTGAAACCACCGTCTCATGATCCTGGCAGTATGAACAGGGCAGTTATCCTGTAATATATACTATATGTTAACCCTCTGTCTATGGCCTCGGGTGTTTCGAGGTTGACGGGGGTTCTGGTTAGGTGACAGCAACTGATTTCCTCACTCTAGGGTAGCTGGTACCGTGTAGGGAATCGCAGTAGTTTCTTTTATACTATACTCCTATTTCTTCATGTAGCGGATTGGAGGATTCTGTGAAAACTTGCTAAATTATCTGTCAGTTCCCCGATTCTTCTTGTAGCGTATCGGGAAATTATTTTTTCTATTTTAAAACAAAGTTCTCTGGAGAAAGCAGGGCTCAAAGGAGAAAACAGAGATCCTCTGACTGAATTTTATTGCTTCTAAAATATTACAGGTCAGCCTCTCGGTCAGATCAGAATAATCAGAATGATAATTTGAGAAATTACAAGAGTTTATATACTAATAATTTGGTGACACCATTATTATTTAATGTTCACCTGGTTGGTTTTTTATTTTCAATAGGCTGATTTTTTTTTTGCAAAATATTTGAAGATAAACGTAAATTTTGGCTGTAGCAGCAAACTGACAGATAAGCAAGATATCTGAAGATGAAGTCATATTTTTCGGATCAATGAAAGAAAGCCACCCCCAGCCTTCTTTAGTTAGCTTTATAAGGCTAACTAACGAAAATATCACGACCTAACCTAACCAATCATTAGGTCAACTGTACGCCCTTGACGATTGGTTAGGTCGTTATATTTTCGTTAGTTAGCCTTATAAAGCTAACTAAAAAGGGCTGAGGGTGGCTTTCTTTCATTGATCCTACGTTTCTTTTAAACAGCATATTGACAGATCTGATGTTATCATGATTTGCTGAGTTAACTAAAAATGGAAATTGAAATATGCATTTTATTATGGATTAAAATTAAACATGTATATGAGCCAAAAATAATACTTAAAATTTAAAATTAAGTGTTAATTTAGAGTTTTGGCAAGTTATGACTTCATCTTTCACAACTAAGAATGTATGAAAAACTGAACATTGCAGAATTTAACACGATTATTTGATTAAGCTGAATTTAAAAAATAATTAGGTAATTTAAAAAAAAATAATTCATCATTTACTTAGCAGAAATAAAATAGAAGGAAAATTTAAAAATTTTCCAAACTTGCATTTTATATACAGTTAGTGTCACGCGAGTGACAAAATGAATATTAGAATGAATGTTAGACTTACTAATTTTTACATATACAGTATATTAATATATATTATTTAATATATTTTGTCGCTGGGTTCAAATCACGGTTTAAAATTAGATGCTATTCGAATCGTAATCTGACACGCCAAATTACAGTGTCCTTCAAATTTTGGGGTCATTCGTGATGCAATACTTTTTGTCATAGCATGATTCGATATTAACACTTACAAATAAGTGTTGTATTCCTCTACATTATGATGATTAATTTGAGCTATTGTGCGATTCCATGTAGACGGTTTGATCTCCTAATATCGTCGTTTTTGGTGTATTATTTGAAAGAGAAACAAAATTATTGATATACACGAACATTTTCGGAAGCTGTTAATATAGTTTTGAGTATTTATAGAAGTTTTATTAAAAATTAAAAAGGAAAAGCAAAAACAGAAGTGACAGAAGTAGTTGATAGGGTGGGAGGAATGAGAGACACGGAAGGAGGTAATAATCGTGGAGCAGGGATAGGGGAAAGAGAAGGGTCATGTATTAGTATGAGGGGAAGGAAGAAGGAAAATAAGAATAAAGGTAAATCGAAAAAAAAAACAAGGAGGCGGGAGGAGGGAACAGAGAGAGAGAGCGACGAGGTGAGGATAGCGAAAGAAGAGGGAGAGGACGAGAGGGGGAGGATAGTGAGAAGGAGAGGGGGAGGATAGGGAGAGGGGAAGGAGGAGAGGGAGGGAGGGAGTGAGTGAGGGAGGGAGGGAGGGAGTGAGTGAGGGTGGGGAAGAAAGAAAGAGGGAGGGAGGGAGTGAGTGAGGGTGGGGAAGAAAAAGGGACTGCATTGCCTCCACATCTCGGAGAGGGTGTAGGGAACTATTGCAGAGGACTGTACATCGAGCAAGGCTTGTAAAAAAAAAAGTAGCTACTAACTTTTTGCCCTCAAAGAAAAAACGTAACTGGTATAAGTTACAAATATTCATGATTTTCTTTAAGTAGTTACAATTACTCAGTCGGAAAATATAACTAGGTTACGTTACAGTTACTGAGTAACTAGTTAAGCTACAGCACTATATATATATATATATATATATATATATATATATATATATATATATATAAGATGGTGCAAAAGTCGTGCATCACAGGAATTTTCAGTGTTGATTAGTGATTACATTATTTTTTTCTTTTAGGTATAGGGGATGGGTGCGAAGTTAACAATAGACGAGAGGGTGAGCTTGGTTTTAATGCATGGAATACCAGGTAAGTACTACAAATCGATGAATCGGTACAGAATTTAAGTTCTGTACCGATTCATCGATTTGTTGTACCTGGCATTCCATACATTAAAACAAAACGCGCCCTCTCGTCTATTGTTAATTTCACAGCCATCCCCTACCTAAAATAAAAAAATATATTATAGTCAACACTGACAATTCCTATGATGCGCGACTTTTGCGCCACCTAATAAATAAATAAAAATATATATATATATATATATATATACAGGGTGTCCGAGAATTATCTGTACAATTTTTGGCTGTTATTAAAAGTCAATCATGAAGTGTAGAAATTCCAGTGTTGTCCCATTTTACAGAGAAACTAAGTTTTTTCTGATAAGTTTTGAAAAGTTTTTTCTTTTTTGTACGCGGGTGACAGACATTGATGATTTAAAAGCAAGAATCACAGCTGCTATTGAGCGAATTGATGTGGATATGCTGCAGCGTACATGGCAACATTTGGATTATCGATTGGATGTTTTGCGAATCACTGATGGTGCACATATCGAATGTTTGTAACAACGTTACTTTAATAAAATAAACTTTTGAAAATACAGATTCTAAATAATCTTCTTTAAGAATTTTACGTATGTTATCAAGAATTTTATTAAAAGATGAAATTGTCCAGATAATTTTCGGACACACTGGAATTTCTAAAAAACTTGTCAAAACTTGGTATCAGAAAAAACTTAATGAGATTCTCTGTAAAATGGGACAACAATGGAATTTCTACACTTCATGGTTGACTTTTAATAACAGCCAAAAATTGTACAGATAATTCTCGGACACCCTGTGTGTGTATATATATATGTATATATATATATATATATATATATATATGTGTGTGTGTGTGTGTGTGTGTATGGTGGTAAAATTGTGATTTAATTCCATAGATGATGATATTGTAAAGATGGGAGATAGGGTGTTGTTGAGAATGATTGATGTAATGATGCGACTTTTTTAAAACTTTTTCTTTTTGTAAAAAATAAACTCCTCAACCCCCCCACGCACCCATCTGTTTGGAGTTTTTGAAAATGTTGTTCAAAAGTAATTTTATTTGAAATTTAAACCTAAAGGTGATCAAACAATGCAAAAACCTTCTTTTGCCATATCTGATAAGGATCCTATTAATTTTTACTCTTTTGAATATTACGATCAATTTATTTGATTAATATTTAATATACCTTATCAAGACCTCTAAAATTATATTCAAATATGATTTAATTAACTACCTAATAAAATATCAACCTGAAAGGGATCAAATGTCCTCCTTTCTTTTTCCGTGTTGTCCCATCTACCCTTTGAGCAGTCCAGCATGCTCACGCTTCTCCCTCTATTCCTAACTACATATATACACATTTACACACTACACAATATTTTCAAAACTGGAAAAAAATAATGCAATTGTATCATTTTTAAAAGCCTCGGAGACCTTGATTCTGGCTCTCTCCTTCCTCTCTCCTTCTAGATGGTGGGGCATTTTTGCCGACGTTCCCTTTTGTCCCTCCTTTCTGCACAAAATATGATAATGCATAAAACTTCCTTTGGTCATATTCTACGACTATATTAACTTGAGTTGATTACTAGTTTAATGTATAATATTAATTACATATCGGTAAAGTATTTTAATGTAGCCTCGGATGATATAAGGGTTCCAAAAAACCTTAGCCCCCCCATTTGCAGCTTACATGTTTACTTATATCGAAATAGTTTTTAGTGATTATAAAAATATATAAAATTCTTTATTTATTGCAGGTATTAAATTTACTCTAGCTGATAAAGTGATAATATAATGGCTTCTCAATTAATTGGTGATTCGGAGAGGCAACGTGATAGATCGCATACAATATCATTTCGGGAAGCTCGTGATGCTGGAGCCACCTTTATAACACGTTCATGGGTTGCCAAAAAGTTGCGAAGAAGTGAGGACTTCGTCAAAAGAAATTGGAATAAAACTTTGGATGAATGTGAAATGGATAAAACCAAATCTGGGCGCCCAAATTTGCCACACTCTCAGGAAACAAAGGACATCATTGAAAACGGTACGCGTAAGCGGAAAAACAGCTGTGCTAAACTTTCTAGAGAGATCGAAGTGTTCAGAGGAAAGAGCGTTAGTGGTGAGATCATTCGACTGTACCGTCATAGGCAAGGTTTAAAGCCTTGGCATGAACTTCCAAAGCCAAGAAAAACTCAACTTAACATCGATGACAGAATGTGGTTTGCCCATTATCTTGAAGATTGGGATGTGGATGATTTCATGCATTTAGCTGTCTCCGATGAATTTTTTGTTTGCGTAACACGTCGGCCTAACTACCAAAATGATCGAGTGTGAGCCACAACACCAGATGAAACCGATGACAATGAACATTATCGCGAATTATTAAAAAGTCCAGACTGTGTTGGTGTGTTTGTTTTGTTCACTGCAAAGAAGCTCATGTGGGTGCTGAAGCCAAATGGTCAGAGTTGGGATGGACAGTATTTTCGTGATATCATTCTATCCCAGCATGTCATTCCTTTTCTAAGAAACCCAAACAATGTTATGGATGTAGATCAGGTCACACTTCTGCACGATAAGGCCCCCTGCTTTAAGGCATTCGCCACTCAACAGTTGTTGCGGAACCATGAGATCGATTTCTTTAGAAATAAAGAATGGCCAGGAAATTCTCCTGACCTGAACGTCTGTGAACACATTGGATCAGTTATAAAGGACAAGGTTGAATGTGTCTTGTTTCAAGAACCTGCAGCAAATCGATTTTCGAAGGATACAATGACGCAACACATTGAAACTGTTTTAGCAAATTTGCGTAACGATCAAGATCTATTCACGTCACTTTTGGCAAGCTACCCAAAGCGAATTCAGGCTGTCTTGGAAGCCAATGGCGGGAACACCAAGTTTTAGTTTTTTCTCATTAAATGCAGGATTAAATTCTCTTTTGTAAGGTATGTTTAGTTTTACTGTACCTCTAATGGTTTAGGCCATGGGCGGGGGGGGGGGGGCTAAGGTTTATTGGAGCCCCGTAGTTGAAATCTAGAATATGGCCTACTTTCCTGTGCCTGGTTGCTCTCCTCGTAACTTTTTAAAATGTAGAGCAACAATAAACAAAAAAAAAGTCGTTTATATTTCCGCAATAAGGATGTATTACAGAATGAGGCTATACCTGAGATGTTCATGAAAGAATGAAATGAGGCACGATAAATTCCTAAATTCATAGAAGAATAAATAGACGAATAAATTTGTAAAACAATAAAACATAAAGGTTAGTTAAGTAGAATAAGTATTCTAGAAAAGAATCATTGGAATTTGTAGGAAACATTAGGTAAGTATAAGAATTTCTGAAGGTGTTCCAGATTGTGTTAAAATAATGAATATTGCAAGTTTAGGCTTAAATTGAAATAATATAAATTTTTAAGTAAAAATTATGCATCTTTATGATAAACATACACGCTGCATATTCAGTACCAAATATTATACATACATAAACATACATAAATATATGTATATATGCACATATACATACATACAAATATGCTTTAAAATTGTAACTTATCACTGAACGTTATGTAACACGATAGGCGAAGATTACACCAGTACACATTCGAAAACTTGTCGATCGATTTTTACAAACTAGTTGGTGATTCTATGGTCATCCCATAAGTAATGCGGCATTTTAAAATTTTTTTTTTTTTCCATTTTTATCATTATTTTACGGATAGAAATCAAACAGCTCTTTGAAGTTATTTATATTTAAATAAATATTTATTTAAATATAAATAACTTCAAAGAGTTGTTTGATTTCTATCCGTAAAATAATGATAAAAATGAAAAAAAATTAAAAAATGCCGCATTACTTATGGGATGACCTATATATAATTTGAGTGCGCTGATCTCAAAAATATAGTTAGTTTTTCCCTATCACGTATGGTTTTCTTACTACAGGGTGTCATACATCCCCCATTTATCCCCAAATGTGAACCATCTTATCGAGACCAACATTGGATTGCACATGCTAAACCATAAATTTTGTTGTTATAGACTACAGTAACGCTTACATAATAATGTAGGGTAAATATATAACAACCAGTCCCGTTCCCAGCAAAATACTCTCTCCCTCCCATCAATGGGTGGTTAACATTTGGGGACAGATGAGGTATCACAACACCCCTTGTAGCACGAAATCTTTAGGTGATAGAGTAAAACCTAATTAAAGCAGAATTAAATAGCTCCTAGCTCTTGGACAAGCATATTGCTTGTTTATGAAAGAATGAAAAAATAACTGAAAGAAACATTTCAGGACTTATTCCAAAATATGTGTCGGATGCCAATAAATTGTTCTCCTGCAATCTAGACCCCAAAAGTTCTGCAGAGTCCTTAGGCAGATTCAAATCCCTGACTAAGTCATTTAGTCCGGCTTGGGTTAATGGTTTAGGATCTCGGTCAGCTGTTGGCTGTTCATAAACATCATCATTGTCTGAATTTGGAGCTGAATCAGAATCAGAATCTGAATTGTATTGATCCAGACTCTCGGGTGGGGGGGGAATAGGAACTTCTGGACCATGGGGTACCGGCCTTATTGCAGATGGAAGACTTTGGTATTGAAGGCTCTCTTTATTCTTTGCATTATAACCTTTAACATTGCAAGAACAGAAGTAGCAGTCGTCGGTATGGTTTCTAGGCTCGCCCCATACCATAGGGATCTCAAATGGCAAACTTTTCTTTTTACCTTTGCTCCAATTCGTTAGTGCCGCAACACACGTAAGACAAACCTTGTGTGGAGCCCAACTTTTGTCTTGATCTCCTAATTTAATTCCAAAATAAGCATGATAAGCTCTCTTAATGAAGGTCGTTACATTTGTCCTTTGTTTTACAACAACATACCGACCACAAATATAACAAAATATGTCTGGACTATGGGTACATCCTCTAGAAGCCATTATTAAAATTTTAAAGACGTAATGTTAGAATTATCTATCTGAAAAATATGAAAAAACGAAAGTAATTAAAGATAAAAAAGGTAAAAAATTACAAAACGCCCCAAAATTGTTTTGCTAATAATTTTAAAACTGTGGGTGATAGAAAAAAACTGGTAGCATTTTTTAATTCAGCGCAGCGAACTGCTTCAGAATCACAACTCAAAATAAAGAAATCGATCTTCATGCAGACCGGTGTTATCAAACAATGAGAGCACTGAAGATTGCGCTTCTGCAGTTTTAGAATCAACATACAATATATGTGTGCATGACGCGAAGTTAAGATTACCAAGCTGGCTGTTTAAGTGAGATTTGAAAATGGAGTGGGATGATGCTTGTTTGATTAGAGTAGAAAGGCTATTCCATAGTGACATTAGCATTCTAGCAGCATGAGATCATCTCATGGTTGTTTGCGGGTCGTTACTATTTCTGAGGTTCATGTCAGGATGACGTTTATGGTTTGAGAAAACTGTAACACCCAATGAGTAAGGCACTTCTGCATAACTTTGTACGCTAGTGTGCAGATAATCAAATTGCAGTTTCACATTTGTATTTAACCACCTTAACTTTTTTCTTTCCATATCTACACGCCCCTTTGCCTCCAAATTTTGCGCTTTTTGAACCTCTTTTAGTAAAGTTGAGGAATATCTATGCCAAATGAGAGGACAGTAGTATACGAAACTCATTACTAGACTATTTACAGCCAATGTTCTCCTCGCTATATTGATACTGCGTTTCGATTTCTTTCACATAAATTAAGGTGTCATTCGATTTTCTACACATTGTATTTATACGCTCTTCAAAGACACGTATTTGTATTGATTGAGATTGATATGTCTCGAGTATAAAATTTTAGTTGGGTTCTTCAATCTATCTTATTCATTTATAGTTTTGAGCCTATGAATATGCACTGCGTTTTATTTAAATTTATTTTAAAGCCTATGTTGTCATAATGTCGCTTCAAGTTAGATAAATCTTTTCTTTATATACTTAATTCATTCACTTCATTCATTTTGAAGTGAATGAAATAATAATAATAATAATAATAATAATAACAACAAAAGAAACGGACTTATTTAACCTTGACAGTATGAAAATATTAGATATCCTTTAGCAGTTTTCATATAAAATTTTTTATAATTTTTACACGCATGTCGAATATTTTCCTTTGTATTTATGACAGATATTAAGTATTTTATCGCTTATACATGTATACTTATCTGTATTTTTTCATTTGAAATATAAACGTTGAAAGTAGCTACTAAACCTATGATGCAGCCCTAAGTTTAATCAAAAGAAAATCTATTTTATGTACTTAAACTGTACATATTTTTTTTTTTTGTTTTGTAGAATATAACAAATTATTTATTGAAACTATATTATTCATTTTTCTATGTAAAAGGATTTTCTAATGTATAGCCCCCCCCCCCCACAAAAAAAAACGCAAAAAGTCACGAAAAACTTCTTTGCAACATTAATTACACCTATAAAATAATTGTATTTATAAATAATTTCATTGGAATTTGTGAAAAGATGTAAGGGATATCATTCCTTACTCGTCTCTACCGATTTGGATATTTAATAAGGAATTTGCCCTTTCTTTTTGCGTGGTATAGGGTGGGGGCATTTGAAATTTCATTTGCTGACCTATAAGCAGTAACGTTCCCTATAGCACGGAAATTTTGAACTGTTTGATTCCCTATTATATGTCAAAATAAGTTAAGGAAAGGTTCCTCTCATAAATAGGTTCAAAATTGGGGGTCGTATATACACTAACCGGGAACTTACTGATTCTCTTTTTGACTAATATATATATAAGATAGATAGATATAGATAGATAGATAGATAGTAGATAGATAGATATACTGTATATACACCAAAAGTCTATATTAAAAAAAAGGGAACCCATACAGTTAATGTTTAAGTACCCTTTATTACTTGGAGCGTTAAAGTCACAGAAAGCTCATTTTGGTACTTCGACTTGAATACTTAATAGGAACTTTACTGTTTACATTGTACCACGCATTCTGTAGAATACCGTGATCATACTCTCTGTCCTTACACACCCCATTTAAAGAGATTCCTCTGCCGAGCGGTGCCCCCCATAGTACTGTGAGGTATTGAAAAACTCATGATCTTCACTTGCCCTACAAACACCTTTAAATGGGAAACCCAAAATGGGTGCACACACATTTCTACATTACTGTACAGTCTTTACAGCCACACCTACACCTTCCCTCCTAAGTATATATATTGTAATGTATATGGTTGTAAATTTTGACTTGGTCCGCAATCGATATGGACCGTGACTTATTTTTCGTTGGCAAGGTACTAGTATTGATGGATACCGTAATGAAATTGACTGGATTCTTTGGATCTGATATATTTGCATGTCCGTTATAAATAGATATAGAGTGTAACATATTTGTTGATAGTAGTCTATTATGACTTGATCCTCTGGATCCAGAGATTCTATCTTTAGTTTTAAATCGATAATTAATTAGTTTTTAATTGAAAATTATTTAGTTTTGCAAAAATTGGTCGTTGCGAATGTACAAGCAGTTGTTACATAAATTTCTTATGTTCTTGTGGTTCGGAACCCACGTAAAATTGTAGGTCCCCTCCGCCACCACGGAGGAAATACACGATTACGAACACAGTTAGGTAGACCAGCCATGAGTGGGTCCTAGGGTCTTTGTTGGTCTGAAACATTATAACATTATCATAGGCAATTAGATAAATGTATCTTAATGGTATAACTTCAAATGGAGATTACTCTTATGAACACTATTTTTATAAGTTTCAGTTCTTACATTACGAATAGTTATTGACATTTCTTTTCAAGTCTTTTTTTAAGTTGTCTTATGCTAAAATATAAAATCCAGCTATAGAAGATGGAAAAGTACGTACTACACTGCAGAGCTGGGCACTTGCGGTTTTTTTGCGGTACTGCGGTACTACCGCACTACCAAACCGGTACCGCATAACGCAGTACCGCAAAGGATCGCTGAAAGTACAGCCTGTACTTTCAGCGATCCTTTGCGGTACTGCGTTATGCGGTACCGGTTTGGTAGTGCGGTAGTACCGCAGTACCGCAGTACCGCAAAAAAAAACGCAAGTGCCCAGCTTTGCTACACTGTAAGCAATAAAGTTTGGTTTCGTTCCCTATTATGTCAAAATTGGTTCATCACAGAATTTGGTTGTAAATCGGGGGCCGCATAAACGCTAATCGGGTACTTAGAGGCTCTCGTTTTGACCGTATATACCAGAAAGGGAACCTATACGGTCAATGTTAGAAACCCTTTATTACTTGGAAGGCTAAAGTTATTGATACTTGGACTTGAATGTTTTTCAGGAACTTTTCTGTTTACAGTTTGCAGTGTGATTTTCACATAATGATGAATAAATATCTTAAAATTGCGTAGGATAACATTGCACCAAATATAGACTTTTCGATCTCAACTCTACGTATGATAATGAACTAGTTCTGTCGTACATCCACTTTCATACACCTTCACCCATTTTTGCAACGACAGTGTCATTACCAGTTCATAATACTACATTACATTGCTTCACCGTATTTGAGTTTCTTCAGTTTGGCGATATGAAAAATGTATTATGATAATTATTGAAATTATTACTGTATATGACTTTTCATTTAGCTGTGAATTTATTATATTGAACAAGCGTGATGAAATGATATGGCAGTTTGTACACAGTACTCTCCTCTCGCAGACAAGGTCACCAAGGTGTTTACGAAATTAGCATAAGGAACAGTACGTGTTTAAAACGATATAAACTTTAGAGCTGATCCTTGTAAGAGTACATATAATTTTTCACTGAATGTAGCATTATACACCTAAAATATTCTTTTTTTAATTTAACTCTCTAAGGCCGGAATATTTTGTATTAAGTTATGAATGCGTGTATTTGAAACTCTACCAATTTGTACCGGTCGTCCTGAAACGGTTAAACAAACGCTTTGTTTGGGTTTTAGACTAACAAAGTACTGTGTTCAAAATTATCAGGCCCAGTTTTGTTTGAAGTTTTTAGTGAAACATAAAGATGTCAAAGGCTTTTTCCTAAAGATAATGGATTAGATATGACTGTATTGTTTTATTGTTATAGCGTCAAAGTTTTCTTCAACATTTTCAAAAATAGGTGTTTGTTCCATTCCTTTGTTATGTGAAATAGCAGCGACAACGACAATTAATAATAATAATAATAATAATACCGAAGGCTGTACTCTAAATGAAACATGTTAGATCAAAAGTATTTGTCTTCAGAATATTTACTGCTGCATATACAGACGTTGGAACAGGAGCAGATAATATTATTATTATTATTATTATTATTATTATTATTATAGGTGTAATATGACAATACTGCCAATATGTCCGGCAGATCTGCTGGTTCACAGGCTCGCATACTGAAGATCAACCATCTTGCAGACTACATGCGCTGGGCAGCTCATTCGGTGTCGCAAGTGTTGGTTGCTGTCTGGAGGACCATAAATTTCTTTGGCACGCTGCAAGATATGTATACACTTGCAGATGGTTCAACAAAGCAATGGAATTCTCTGACTATCGGTCTTACAGAAAATGAGTGGCCGCATTCTGATGCTGAAATCCTTGTCAACTCCTCAATGGCACTCTCATGCAAAGTCAGTGAAAGCTCTGCGTTTGAACTATGGGCAGTATTACGACATGCTCGTTGACATGTCAGACGATGAGAATGAAAAAGGCGAGACCAGACACACAACTGACAGAATTGTAAACTGTATCGTCTGGAAACTGCAGTCATGTGCACTCTGTAGGACAAAATTTTTAACAATGATAAACTGAAGATTGATGTTGATAAACTATCGAGAAATATCCAAATGATCTCGAACCTGACTGTGTGAACGAATTTTTTAAATTTTCGCACTATTTTATTCATATCGACAGTGACATTACACCACACAAGATGCCGCAATACTTCAAGTCATACGAAAGAGCAGAGTCCGCCTTTTCAAATGTCACAACTGCTCTCCGAGTTTTTCTTACTTTGCCTGTGACATTTTGCGAAGGCGAACGTTCTTTTTTCAAAGCTTTCCTTAATCAAAAATTGGTTACACTCAACTATGAGCCAAAATCGATTGAATGCACTTGCTTCTTTGTCAATTCAGTTCACAAAGTCTTTCCCGTTCAAGGACCTCATAGACAAATGTGGTTCAGAAAAATTCCGAAAGCAAAAATTTTAATTTTTAATTGCTCCTTTTCCTGTTCTTGTACAGAAGTATCAAAATTGTCAATATTGGAAATGTGATTTCTTTGTCGTACATACAGTATTTATTAGCATTGACAGGTTTTATTTCTGTTTCCTGTGTCATTTATTGACTGGTATACACAGTTCTATTGAAAAAATATTATTTTTATACTTAGAGGGACCGTAGGTCGGTTCGAAAAGGCATATTTTTAAATTAATATTGAAAACAACAACAACAACAACAACATTCATTTCACTATTTTATAATATTAAGAGGCCGTGGAATTCTGGTTGGCGTACGGCACCTTGATAGCTTAATCCTGCCCTGACCGTTTCCATGAAAACACTACAAACCTTTATTGTGGTCAAATTTTTTGATCTTTATACGAGACATACCTTCTCGTCATGTAGCTCCATGTGTGTGTATAGTGTATAGTGTATAGTTCATTTTGGAATTTTTTCTTCGAAGATGAGATTGGGAGAGGTTTAAGAGTCAAAGGGAAAAATGGCTGGTTTGGGTGTTTTTGGCAGGGAATGACTGTCCTGAGAGCTGATTGGTAGGAATGTCACTCGTACTTTGGAGAAAAAAATGAAGGGCACCTTACTGATTTTGATTTTACACCAGGGGACATAGCACGGATAGTAGGACAAATGAAATACCATTCAGCAACGGGTTCAGACAAACGGGATGCCAACTTCATTCAAACATGTAAAGACGCAATAACAAAACTAATATACTTGCTGGGAAAATCAGTGGACACCAGAAAAATACCAGACATATTAAAAAGAACGAACACTGTTCCGATTTTCAAGAGTAGAGACAGATCATAAGAAAAGAATCATATACGTAATGTCTAACCTCTCACCGGACTGCAAAATGTTCGAAACAGTCAAGAAAAATGCTGGATATCTATAAGAAAAGGATGTTCAGTGAGAACAACATGGATTTGGGGTTGACAACATGTAAACTGTGACTAATTGATCACCCTAATAATGTGCTCTGGAAACAAATGTAAACTATGACATAATATGTACAGACTTTGCTATAAAGTATCTGACAGATACCACGACTGGATAATAGCTCAGAAAATAGAGATATGCTTACGGTGCAAGGACTGGTTATGTAGCTCAGAGCCGCAAGGAACAATTGTAACTCCTCTGTTATTTATAATGATGCTTACTGATACGTACGCGAGATACGGACACATTATTGTTGCAACTGTTGCTAATTATACAAAAATCAGCCCATATATATAGTATATATACACACAGGGTGTTCTAAAATTACCTAGTAAACTTTCATATGTCTGTCGATCAGTAGTCAGACGTCGTGAACAATGTGTTCAAGTTGAAAGAAGGCACTTTGGACATCTAAAATAAACAATTATTGTTGATTTTCTTATTGTTGCTGTATTTGAAATAAAATTGTTAAATATCGCATAATTTTTAAGATATTGCGTTTATATAAAAGTTTACTAGGTAATTTTAGAACACCCTCGTTTACAGTCTAAATTTTAGATTCATCAAAATAGCCTCCTGTAGCAGCAATTACAGTAGAACAAATTCGAGGCATGCGCTCAACAAGAGAAAGAAGATAGTCTGGTGAAAGCTGCTGCCAGCACTCTTGTAAGAGTTCGCAGAGCTTCTGAGCTGCTTGGCTTTCACTCGTCGATCCAGTTTATCCCACACTAGCTCGATGGTGTTCAGATCTGGGGACTGTGCTGGTCATTCCATAACTGTGCGCTGACGTTGCCGTTCTTTCTGCTTCAGGTAATTTTGACACAGCTTGGAAGTGTGTTTAGGATCGTTGTCTTGCTGCATTATGAACTGTTGGCCAACTAGTCGCAGTCCAGATGGGATGGCACGGCGCTGTAGAATGCTGTGATAGTCACATTGGTTCAGTATTCCAGTGAATACTTGTTCCCCTGCAAAACATCCTCAGACCATCACACTTTCTCCACCGTGCTTCACTGTTGGCGCAACATACTGCTGTCATTCTTTCACCCGCTCTGCACCGCACAAATACTCTGCGTTTGGATCCAAAAACTTCGAACTTTGATTCGTCAGTCCAAAGGACAAATTTCCACTGCTCAACAGTCCATTTTTGGTGCTTTTTAGCCCAGGCTAGCCTTTTCTTTTTGTTCTGGAGTCTCAGCATTGGTTTCTTTGCTACAGTTCGTCCTTTTAATCCTGCCTCTCTGTCTTCTCTGAACAGTTGATGTTGAAACTGTTGTACTTCTGGAGTTGTTCAGCTGGCTTTGATTTCAGGTGCTGTGAGGCGTCTGTTGCGCAGACTGGTGACTCGGATATACTTGTCCTCTGAGTCTGTTGTGGTTCTTGGTCGCCCTGACCTTTTTCTGTCCTTATTTCGACCAGTTTCTTCGTACCGTTTAATGGCACAAGCAACCGCATTCACAGAACTTTTAATTTTTTTGCAATTTGCCTCAGTGATTGGCCCTCATTTCTCAGTTACAATCGATTCTCTTTTTTTCTGTTGTTAACTGAGCTTTGGCACCTATTTTTGCTTTTTGAAACACAGAAATATACCTTAAACTACACTGTTAGCTCCTCTGCAAGGATTTTATATGCAAAGACCTGCAGCGCATTTTAATGACTGAACACATGTATTAACATACTCCTGAAGAAACACACTACCCCAGTAAAGACTTTCAAACAATTTTTGGATCTTTGTGCAGAGCTAATGGCATTAATTTTAGGTTGCATGCTCGACGTAAATTCACACATTTTGAAGTCTATTTTAAAGAAGCTTCTGTGTTGCAACACACTACATAGGGCAGCTGCACTGAAGCATACAATATGAAAGCCAGGTAAGCAAATTCATGTCTAGTACCTGTTAAGTTTACATTTGAAGTTTGTCATGAGCTAAGCAGCAAAACATTGGAAATTAGGTGTACTTAAACCTTTGACAGGTAGTGTATATGATGTAAATCCACAAGGAAAAAGAAAAATGATTCCAAGGCCTTTCCTGTATTCAGAAGTACACCTCGTTAGGGAATGAAGGGAGAAGGAGAGATGACAAAAATCGGAATGGGACGTTTGGGCTCCACCGTTTGGGCGCGGAGCCGGTTTGGCGCTGCCGTTAATTAGTATTAAGTAGTAATACTTGGTTATTAACCTGAAGTGCTGTCTGTCTTTTCAGATAAGTTGTGTTGTTGCCCTTAATAGCATAAATGTCTGAAAATATATCAAGTAAGAAAGGGAAAAAGAAGTTTTCACATAATGGATATTTGTATGTGTTTGATAAATGTAGCAAGCGCGACCCTTCGTTACTTTTTTGGCGGTGCGAGCAAAAGAGTCAGTGTATTATAAGGTGTATATATAATATGGGTACTTTTCCGTTATCTGCCCCCTTGACGATTGGTTAGGTTAAGTCGTGATATTTTTGTTAAAACTAACGAAAATATCACGACTTAACCTAACCAATCGTCAAGGGCGTACAGTTGACCTAACCGGGCAGTGACGATTGGTTAGGTTAAGTTGTGATATTTTTGTTAGTTTTAACGAAAACATCATGACTGAACCTAACCAATCGTCAATGGGGCAGATAACAGAAAAGTACCCATATTATATATACACCTTATAATACACTGACTCTTTTGCTCGCACCGCCAAAAAAGTAACGAGGGGTCGCGCTTGCTACATTTATCAAACACATACAAATATCCATTATGTGAAAACTTCTGTTTCCCTTTCTTACTTGATATATTTTCAGACATTTATGCTATTAAGGGCAACAACACAACTTATCTGAAAAGACAGACAGCACTTCAGGTTAATAACCAAGTATTACTACTTAATACTTAATACTAATTAACGGCAGCGCCAAACCGGCTCCGCGCCCAAACGGCGGCGCCAAAACGTCCTAGATGGGACAAAAATATATACAAGCGGACAGAAAAACAAAAAAAATTAGCACATGATTAACAAGTGTTGATTACAGGCAAAAGGTATTTTAACTGGATATTGTCAGTTTTATGCATTCCCGCACTGTTATTGAAATTATTTTTAAAATGGATAAATGCACATTCTAGAATATTCTTTTCAATTACATTTGTTTTTAACGAGCGCTTAAGAACTGTCGTACTTGATACTATGATTATATCTATACATATGGTTAAACAATGCATTGGAATTATTTGTTGTTCTACACTCGTTAGATATTAGGGTAAAACAGCATAAATATGCGTGCAGAACAGCAAATAACACTGGTCAACAACAATTTTGTCACAAGGGTTTTGATGGGTGTTCTAAGTGTACTTTTTCATGCTGAATCTAAATATGAAATCAGATTTTTTCTATCAGGCTTAGTTTACTTGTGACGCTATGTTCATTTTTTCCTCATTTAGCATGATCACCGGATAAAAAAATAATAGCATATTATATATAATTAAGTATATAACAATATTATAATATAAAACATTATAAAAATAATAAATATAATAATATATTATTAATTAATATAACTATAATAAAATATATTAATATATATGTATTAATTTTTCTGTAAAATTAGTACAATTTATTCCTTTGGGGAGAAAGTTCTGATAATGCTGGCAGGATAAATTTGGTCGGAGCAGCAGACTGTGCAGGTTGAAACATGTTTGTACCTGTTCAGACATGAGCCTAGTTTCTGTGTGTAGAGCAGCTCCAAGTCAGTCTGCTTGTAAATGTCACAGTGTAACAGCTAGTGTCTGTTGCTTCTTGTTAATTTTACACCAGTGTTGTATTCATATAGATGTTTTGTAATGCCGCGGAACTGTCTGAATCATCCTAATCCTTTTGTTATGTATGTGGTGATCTAACTTTAAAATCCCAGAAACGTAACTTTACACCATTAGTAAAAAAATGCTATGAACTTTATTTCGGATGTAAAGTAGGCGATCAGGACAAGAGTTGGGCCCCTCACATTTGTTGTGTGACATGTAAGACTACTTACAGGATGGCTAAACGGTTCACGTCACATGCCATTTGCTATTCCAATGATTTGGAGGGAACCCAAAGATCACACAACAGACTGCTATTTCTGCCTGGTAAATACAAAGGGGATCACTTCAAAAACAAAGAGCCTTATGAAATACCCTAATCTACCATCTGCAATGAGACCAGTTCCCCACAGTGCTCAACTTCCAGTACCAAATCCTCCTGAACATGTAAGTTTAAGTGATGAGGAATCAAACGTAGCTGTAGCATATCACGAGGAAAAAGATGAAGACATTTCTGATCCAACATTCCAGGCTACCTGTTCCTCCAATGAACCACATTTACTGTCACAAGGAGATCTAAATGACCTAGTTCGTGATTTGAAATTATCTAAGAAGCAGGCTGAACTTTTAGGTTCAAGATTAAAGGGTTGGAATCTACTACAACGTGACACTAAAGTTTGTTTTTTCCGCAGCCGCCATGATGAATTCAAAGAATGGTTCTCCCATGAAGATGGACTTGTGTTTTGTAAAGATGTTAATTCAGTCATGGGGGCTCTTGGTCATGAACATAACGTGGATGAGTGGCGATTGTTCATTGACTCCTCAAAAGTCAGCTTGAAAGCAGTCCTTCTTCACAACGGAAATAAATTTCCTTCTGTACCTATTGCACATGCTGCAAACATGAAAGAGTCATACGACAACATGAAGTTGCTTTTAGAAAAGTTTCAGTATCAGAAATATAAGTGGAATATCTGTGGAGATCTGAAGGTCATTGCACTTTTGCTAGGGTTGCAGCTAGGTTACACCAAGTACTGTTGTTTTTTTATGTGAGTGGGACAGTAGGGACAAGCAAAACCACTACGTTAAGAAGGATTGGCCAAAACGCACCTCACTTGTTCCAGGCAAGAAAAATGTTGTGAATAGTTCACTTGTTGACCCTGAGAAAGTGTACCTTCCTCCTCTGCATATCAAGCTTGGACTTATGAAAAACTTTGTTAAAGCGATGGATAAAGCGCAAACAGGATTCACATACTTGAGAAATAAGTTTCCCCGGATCAGTGATGCCAAGATTAAAGAAGGCATTTTTGTAGGCCCTCAGATCAGAGAATTGTTAAGAGATGAGAGATTTGAAGGAGAGTTGAATGAAGTTGAGAAAGCTGCGTGGCAGAGTTTCAAAAGTGTCTGCACAAATTTTTGGGAAATCACAAGGCCGAAAACTATCCTGAAATAGTAGGAGATCTTCTTAAGTCTTACCAAGCAATGGGTGCAATATGTCATTAAAGGTTCATTTCTTGGACTCACTTGGACTTTTTTCCGGAAAACCTGGGTGCGGTAAGCGACGAACATGGTGAGCGTTTTCATCAGGATATTTCTGCCATGGAAAACCGTTACCAAGGCAAATGGAGCCCCAGTATGCTGGCTGACTATTGCTGGACTCTTAAGAGAGACATGCCTGAGGCAAAGCACAGCAGAAAATCAAAACAAGCTACTTTTTAAACTACAGGTATGTCTTTTCGATCATATTTTAATAAGTATGTAACTATATGGGTTTTTAAAAATTAAATTGCATGTCACACAAAAACCAGACTGATAGAGAAATTTTACAAACTTATTTGGATTCAGCACAGAAAATACTATAAGAATAAGGTATTTTCATTCTTGGGACACGAAAAATTTTTTTTTGTTGCCCAGTGATAATTCTAATGCATTGTTTAGAAAACAAATATAATTGAAAGGAATATTCTAGAATGTGCATTTATCCATTTTAAAGATAATTTCAATAACAGTGCGGTAATGTATAAAATTGACAATATCCTGTTAAAATACCTTTTGCCTCTAATCATCCCTTCTTAATCATGTGCTAATCTTTGTTTTTCTGTTCTTTTGTATATATTTTTGTCATCTCGCCTTCTCCTTTCATTCCCTGACGAGGTGTACTTCTGAATACACGAAAGGCCTTGGAATCATTTTCCTTTTTCCTTGTGAGTTTGCATCATTCATTCATTTCACGTGTTTAATTGTGAAATTCATCCCATATGTGTGTGTGTGTGTCCTTGGCTAAATTGTGGACAGTTTCGATTATTTCTGTTAACAGAAAATAATTAATAGAGAGAATATGGTGTGCTTTATAATTATATAAGACTTTATATGCTACAGTATGTTCGATAGTTAGGTGGTTAAATATGAAATTTTATTGCTATCGATAATATGACAAGTTTGAAGTTTAAGGTTTAGGTTCTCAAAATAAAAAAATAAAAAATAAAATAAAAATATTGAGATTGCAAACCTGAAACTTAAAATTTGTCAAATTATTGATGGTAATAAAAATTTCGTATTTAACCACCGAAATATCGAACAAAGGATATAAGACGGGGGTCAAAGTTTGACATTGGTGTGAAAAAATCATTTGAACAGTAAAATATTTTTTCTCATGCGTTTTGTTGCTACATGAGGTAAGAGTCCCTTCATATAATAGCACTCAAAATCTTTTAAATTTTACCCTTTATGATATGCTCTTCATTGTTTATAAGAAAAACCAAAAAATTAACATTTTCGTGTGACAATTTTTGGATCACCTGAAGATCAGGCCCCCCAGCCTTCTTTAGTTAGCTTTATAAGGCTAACTAACGAAAATATCACGACCTAACCTAACCAGTCGTTAAGGGCGTACAGTTCACCTAACGATTGGTTAGGTTAGGTCGTGATATAAAGAACTAAAGAAGGCTGGGGCCGTGATCTTCATTCAGGTGATCCCATTTTTTCATACATGCGTATTGTGGCAGTATATGTGGACAGGTAAATGTTGGTATACATGATCAACATTTAGCTTTAAACTATATCTATGTTGGGTTATTGCGGTAAAACATGATTTTTAAGCTTTTTCAGACAACAATTATATTTAATCCTTGATGTCTCTTTACTTGGACTTCGTGACAATTTTGTCTGCAAGTATTTGAGATGTAGGCCAGGTATGAATTTAAATTTGCTTCTTAGGTAGTGGTATAATGATGCTATACATAAATTATATATCATTTATTTTTCACTGACTCAAGGCCAACAAATTGGTGTACGCAACTGAATGTTTTGTTACACTAGATAAGAAAGAAAAATATATAATTTACTAACCCCACTCCCTATATTTTTTTAAGTATGAAGAAGTTATATGATTTTCCAAAAACAAAAAACTTTGTATTTCCTCATTTTTGATGGTCTGGTGCTAACATAGTAAGTTAAGATGCATAGTTAAGTACGTGCTACAGTTTTATTCTTCTATAATTTAGAAATTTAACTACATTTTTAATGTTTTCAAAAGTGGTTTCAGCTGGAGTAACAAGGTCACATCAGAAGTACGTGTTATTCCAGCAAGCTGTAACTGATTTAAGGCAAGACTGTTTTATGGGACAGCTTGGACTCATGGTCGTGATTTTACTTAGGTGCGAACATTTTTGCTGAAGTTTGAAACAAATTTATAGCAAATAAAATTATGTATAGTGAGTGTCAACATGATGAGTTTGTTTTTAAAAACCAGAATGGTTGTGAAAAAAATGTGTAGTTTGTTAAATGGCTGTGAATTTTGTATTTCAGATTCAGATTACTCGCAATTTTTTGCCCTACAAGTATATACTTACAGCAAACAATGCTGATGCTCACTGCACATTTTGTCACTAAGATCTGACTCAAAACTTCAACCATGATCAGGCACCTTATCAGGAAGGTACCAAATAAACTAGAAATGTCTGAATATGTTACATACCGAATTCAGGAAAATAATTCTCTCCTACAAAAGACAAGTACTACAGGCGAAGCCTCAAGCCTGACTCGTGGGGAATGAATTATACTCTAGGAAACAGAAAGTAGAAAAACATGCTGCACTCAAAATAAAACTCTAAATTTAGAACTTATAACTTCTTTTTGAGCTCGCATTCTATGGGAAGTTGTTCCTTCTTTTGGGTATTAAAACTTCTTGTCAGATATAATAACTTCTTTTAATGACATAATTTCTTTTTTGAGCGATTTGAGACAATAGAAAATATTTTTATGTATAGAAGCTCGCGGAAAGTCTTTGTTTTCTGTGTGAATGTACTCTGAAGATAAAGTACTTGAGGCCAAAAGTACAGAGAGAATAAAGTCAATCTACTTTCGACCTACGGTCAGTATGCTTTTGAAATACTTCACTCTTTGCAGAGTACAGTACAGCGAGCATATTTTACAGGGATATAGACCGCAAAACCACAAGCTCAACCAGGTTATATATACAGGGTGTCTCATAAGTCCGGTCATAGGAAAATTTATTTTAAATTAAATTTACAAAAGTGATGCATTATAACTAAAACGAATGTTCAAATTGATGTCTTGTTTTGGGACCTTTTTTTTTGTTGCAGGTAGAATAACACGCAATGGCTAATATAGAAGCTAGTTACACTCCTCAGGAAAAGGCAGAGGCCTTTTGTTGCGGGTAGAATAACACGCAATGGCTAATATCTATATTAGCCATTGTGTTATTCTACCTGCAACAAAAAAAAAAAATTCAAAAACAAGACATAAATTTGAACATTTGTTTTCGTTCAAATGTATTATTTTTGTAAATTTAATTTAAAATAAATTTTCCTATGAGACCAGACTTATGGGACACCAACCTGTGCATATATATATATAAATAAATAAATGAAAATACCGAAGCATAATTACAAAAGGGTACTACAGTTCCTTAGTTTAGGCATGCCATGCTTTGTTCCTCTGGACAACTTTGGCATAAAACTTTCCCAGGGATACCCTATCCCTCGCAAGGATCCTTGAGCATGCATGGATTTATGGATTTGCATTTAAATAATGTTATTAGGAGTTAGAATTAATTAATGGTATTCGTGGAGTGACTTTTTATACTCTGTTGTGATACAAGGACTAATTTGGATGTTATTTTTGGGATTTGTGAAAGGATGAGCAGTGTCATTTGTTACTCATCTCCACCGATTTGGATAGTTGGCTACGGGATTTGTTATTTGTGTTTTTTCCTCATTCTGTGGGTAGGGAGGATATGAAATTTTATTTGCTACCACTCTGCAGGATATTGTTTATGGCTCTCAACCTTTTTTGTATGGTTGCCCAAAACCCAGTTCTAATCCAGTTCCATTATCCCAATCATTAGATATTATTTTTTTATAATTTCTGGATTATCACACTATTATTTTTTATAACGTCTGGGTCGCGTGTCATTACCCCACAAAATAGTTGTCATTAACCCAGGGGTAATTTACCCCTAGGTTGGGAACCACTGTGTTAAAGCCAACTTAATACACTGTATCTTCATAATTATATATAACTGAAAATGACTTAAATTTGTTTATTTATAATATATATATAATATATATATATATATATATATATATATATATATATATATATATAAACTTGTTTAAAAATTGTTCAGAAGCAATATCTTGTATAATAAATATATTAGTTTTACTGGTTTAAAGAATATAATATTAAACCTTGCATATAATTTTTTCCTTAATAATTAACGAGTTAGGACTTTATATTATTGAGTTTATGAAGAAAATTTAAGGTTACCCATTTCTCCTTTGTTTTTTTATATTAACCCTTTAATGCCTGATGAGATACCTTCCTGGTTTGGAATTGGCAAGTTATTAATATAAAATGAACTGATTTAAACTTCTTTACGCGATTTTGTTTACAATTTTGTTATTTTATTATACTGTATTTTCAAGTACTTTTACAAAGTGTCCACATGCGTGGACAACAGCCATTTTTGGAATCGTATGATAGTTTCAATGAGAAAAAATACTGCCCTCTATTGCCTCAATAGTGGATAAATGTATCCATATACTGTGTATATATATATATATATATATATATATATATATATATATATATATATATAGGATGAATTTCACAATTAAACGCATGAAATGAATGAATGATGCAAATCCACAAGGAAAAAAAATTATTCCAAGGCCTTTCGTGTATTCAGAAGTACATTTCCTGACGAGTTGTACTTCTGAACACACGAAAGGCCTTGGAATAATTTTTTTCCTTGTGGATTTGCATTTTATATAATATATATATATATAATATATTTTGTATATGAGACAAGGTTGAAAACCCTTGTTATAAATAGTATATAAAATTCAGCATTGTTTATTGCTTCCCTATTACATGTAACTTACATAGATTCTTATTAGGTTCTAAACTGGAAACAGCATTAACCTTAACCAGGAACTTACTGGCTCTCTCTCTTAACCTTTATACCCAAAAGCTCTATCAAAAAGGAACTTATACAGTCACTGTTAGTTATACTGGATCACCTGAAGATTAGGCCCCCCAGCCTTCGTTAGTTAGCCTTGTAAGGCTAACTAACGAAAATATCACGACTTAACCTAACCAATCGTCAAGGCCCAAGGGAGTACAGTTGACCTAACGATTGGTTAGGTTAGGTCGTGATATTTTCGTTAGTTAGCCTTATAAGGCTAACTAACGAAGGCTGGGGGCCCTGATCTTCAGGTGATCCGTTATACTTTATTCTTTGGAACGTTCAAGCTACATAAAGCCCAATTATGTATTTCGATTTAGAGGTTTTACGAATTTTTCTGTTTTCAGTGTCTGCATCTAAGGACTTTTTTTTTTAATTTAACAGGTTAAAATTATTTCTATACCCGATACAGTGATGATTATATATATATATATATATATATATATATATATATATATATCTATCCCTTAAAAATTATTTTGTTTTGGTTTCAGTAATTTCTTGACTTGGTGTTATTTTAGGTACTTTAAAAAAATATTTTTCTCTTTTTGTTCATAACATTGAATATATTTTGGAAGAGCGTCATATTATATAAAAATAAATATGATATGACGCAGTCCCAGAAAATAAAATCTTATACCTTGAATAAATAATAATTAGTGAAAATAAGAAGGCACCTGTTGGAATATTTTTAACACACTTTAGCTTAGAAATAACCCAGTAATTTTCTGTGCAATTAATGCAAGTATATAGCATAATATTAATATTGGTTTAAATTGCGCAATTATATATAGTATAAGTGTATTGGGTCAAACTATAGAATATAATTAGTATACTGGTTCAAACTCTGTATTGTATATAATATAATAAGTATATTAGTTCAAATTATGTAATTGTATGTAAACTGTATAGTTATACAATATCAGTATATTGGTTTATACTTTGTAATTATTATATGTAATGTGTATTGGTTCGGATTTTATATATATATATGTGCATGTATTAGTTCAGAATGAGACATTTAACTTTGCGTGGGGTTTGAATAACATATTATATCGTTTGTTATTGAGTTATACGTATTTGTTCTTTAATATTTCATAAAATTTGATGGAGACACTGGTATTTTTTAAAATTTGAAAGTACGTGTACAGGGTCATTTCACAAATCTTTATATATATGGGATTGAACTCAGAATGGTCCCCTGAGGTTTTTTCATGATAAACACAGATCGTGCATGGAACAAGGAACTCTTGTATATATACATACATACACAACAGTACCTTACCAACCTATATTTAAGCCTTATTTTATATTTTATATAAAATAATAGACAGTACTTATTCTTTTGAGGTTTTTCAGTTAGTTAAGTGGAAGACAGTGCGTATGGAGAGAAAATTAAGATACATTTTATGGAAGGGTATAGAAATGAAATATAGGATATAAAAATTAAATTGGGTATTTAAGGTAGATTCAGCGATTATAATTGTATAAGATTAAGAAAGGGATTAGCTCGGACTTTGATGGTAATATTTCGCATTTTCAGTTAATTTTAACTTAGAAAAAAAATTTTTAACAATAAATTCAACCTAAATTTACTTTATTGTAGTGAACTATGGATACTTTATTATAATACGTTATATATAGTGAGCTAAGAGGCAGGCATAACACTAAAAAAGTATACTTTTCATGCGTTTTAAGTACTTAAAAATAGGAATCATATATATATATATATATATATATATATATATATATACACACTTTTCAAAAGGATGTGAAAATAACCTCGTGATATTTTTTTTTATATCATCGCGTCTATAATTAAAATAGTGGGCGTGGTCTAAATTTAGACTCGTGTAATAAAGCTCCGCCCACTTTTTCTCAGCTCCGCCCGTTTTGCCTTTTGCGATGTAACCACACATTTGGTACGTAATCTAATAAAAAATATGGTATCGTTGGACAAAAATATAGTTTTGAAGTAATTTTTGATTATTCAAAGCTTTCTACATATAAAATTTAATTTTTCTATTTATGTCGGTCAATATCTTTTCAAAAAAACAACAAAATACTATCGGAAACGCCTACTTCGTAGCGATAGCGGCGAATCATGTAGATGTATCGCTATCGCCCCTACAATTCGTATAGATTCACAATAGTTTCGAATTGTAAGTAAGTTAAATTGTAAGTTTACGCAGCTAAATTCGCGTTTAACTACTAAAATTACTGAATAACCCGTTAAAAACAATGTAATACGTACAAATTTAACCAATTTTCTTAAAAATTTGACCCACGCGAGATTTTTCTACAAGATCGTTTCTTGAAGCGCAGCTCAAATCTAGTCTTTCAATATGGTTGAGGTTAAACCATATGAAAGACTCGACTTTTCTTTCTATTTTACAAAGTTTTAGATCAAAGCTTACTCGATAAATACTTTTGATAATAGGGAAACTACTTTACCTTCGAGAATAAGTGGTTTTTCGTGCAGAAAAGCCGTAGATGAGAGGTTTTTGGTCCTTTTGGTGAATCTGCAACTAGCGTGAATGGCCGACCTTGCGAATGTCTACGAAACTGGATTTTCCATGTGTAATACATCAATATATGTGTTTGAGAGAGGGCGAGAGTGAGAGAGAGAGAGGGAGGGAGGGAGGGCGGGCGTAAGGGAGAGAGAGAGAAAGTGAAGTGCTGAGTGGGAAACAAAGAGACATGAGATTATATATATATATATATATATATATATATATATATATATATATATATATATATATATATATTATATATATATAAAGTAAAGAATGAACTATAATTTGTAGTCTAGAGGTCAGTCTGTCTTAATGTGGTTATTAACAAAGGCATTACAGACTACAAAGAGTTACACACACACACACACACACACACACACACACCACACACACACACACATATATATATTATATATGGAGCCACACGAACAGAAGTGCCTGCCTATTCAGGTGGTGAATAGGTAGGGAGTACAAAATGCCAAGAGAATACATACAAATATTAAGTTTAACGTAAATAGCTGATTTTGTGCAGCGTCAGCTAGTACAGTATTGTACTGAATAACAGAAAATCTTATTTGGTTGTGTAAAGCGTCTAAATGTATGTTGAGAGTAATTCTGTATTTACAGAAACTACTCACCTATTCTGAATGCCTGCAGATATTCCACAGATAACCTATCTCTATACCTATCTGTTTATTTGTCTGTATTTAAATTATCTAATTCTCTCTCTCTCTCTCTCTCTCTCTCTCTCTCTCTCTCTCTCTCTCTCTCTCTCTCTCTCTCTTCTCTCTCTCTCTCTCTCTATGTGTGTAAATTATTTATATATATTTACAATTATATATGATTCCATAATCCAGACGCAGTTCAGAGACAATCCATAATTACTAACCTAACAACCGAATTTAACCAATTTAACCACACACACACACACACACACACTAAAAAGGGTTTGTTTTATATAGTATTTTGTTGTGATTTCACCTAATACACTCGCACCTTTATCCACACCACACACACACACACACATCGTGTGTGTGTATATATATATATATATATATATATATATATATATATATATATATATATATATATATATACATACAGGGGTTAGACAGAATAATGGGAAACTCGCATTTTCGATGCTATATTTTCTGATATTATTAGTGGCATTATGTACTTTATTAAATCAATATGTAACTGCATATAATATTGAGAACATCTTCTATTTTAATATGTTCATATTGGTTTTTCATGTTCTTGTATAATAAATAAAAATATGGTGCTTGGAAAAAATGTTACTGACTGTGAAAGGGGCATGATAGCAACAGCCCGTTTGGTTGGTGTCTCAATATTAAAAGTCACGTGATTGTCCCTGCACCTTGAAGAACAGTCCCATAGTTATGAATACATGGAAAGAAATTTTAAAAAATACACCACATAAGCGCAGAATTGTTCCCATTATTCTCCCCCAACTCCAAGTTCATTAGAACTTTGGTACTGGTTGGTGTTAAAATAGGCTTTACTACAGTTCCCATAACATAGTTATGACTGACACTGGTCTTTGCGGACTATTGTTAAATTTTGAACAAAAAAGTTTTGATGCAACAGTCTTTGATTGATTCTTCACAGCTCATAATTATCATATAAGGTTCTTCTGTCGCATTCTGTCAGTGTTGCTTTACGCTCACTATATTCCTTATTTGATGTTCTTTTTTTATTATTTTTGCGTGTATTCATAACCTTGAGGACTGTTCCTCGAAGTAGAGGAGCAATTATGCGACTTTTATTACTGAAACACCAACCAAACGAGCTCCGACTATCATACCCCTTTCACAGTCACTAACATCTTTCCAAGCGCTATATTTTTATTTATTTTAAAAGAACATCAAAAACCAATATGAACATATTAAAATAGAAGATGTTCTCAATATTATATGCAGTTACATATTAATTTAATGAAGTACATAACGTCATTAATGATATCAGAAAATACAGCACCGAAAATGCGAGTGTTTCCATTATTCTGTCAAATAATATCTATATATATATATATATATATAATATAATTATACTACTAAAATAATTTAAGAGTCAAAGGAAATTCTTTGATCATTTTTGTAAGTATGTCTTTTTAAGCCAGATAGGGTTAGAATATCCCCCTTTGGGTTGTCATTTGGACTATAGACATCACGTTATTATGGGACATGCAATCATTGCACTTATCTTTAGAAACTTTTTAAGTTAACCCAGATTTCCTTTTCATAGATTTGAAGCACGAACTTAGTCAGACTAAACTGACAAACTGCCTCGAAACACCCATTGTGACACCTCATGCACCATTTGCACGTGTTTTGCATGAGTGTCATTCCATGCATGCCAATTTTAGCAATAAAAGGGCTGAGCATTTTCCATTCATCATCACTTGAAATTTGAAGATGGTTCGACGACAACTCAGCATCCAAGACAGGGGAAGGGCCATTGGCTGGCTACAAGATGGACAAACTCAGAGAACTGTGGCTCAGCGTCTAAATGTACGCCAAAGCGTTATCGGCAGACTCTGGCAGAGGTTTAGGCCAACTAATGCTGTTCAGAATCGCCCCCGTTCTGGAAGACCCCGATCAACAACAGCACGAGAAGACCGCTTCCTGATGATAACGGCGTTGCGACAGCGCTTTGTGACCGCACGGCATCTTCGGGATCAACTCAGAGCTGCCAGAGGCACCAACGTGTCCGACCAGACCATTAGGAATCGTCTGCGAGACCGAGGTTTGCGATGCCGGCGTCCTGCAGTCCGACCACCGCTACTTGACCGTCACAGAAGGGCTCGCCGAGATTGGTGCAGACGTCATATCCTGTGGAACCGTGGTCAGTGGGCAGAGACAATGTTCACAGATGAGTCACGCTTCTCGCTGCAGTTCAATGATGGCCGGGCTCGTGTTTATCGTCGTCAAGGAGAGAGATCTGCTGATGTCAACGTTGCTCAACGTCTACCATTTGGAGGAGGAAGTGTGATGGTGTGGGCGGGGATATCCATGAACCACAGAACCCCTCTGTACGTCGTCAACGGAAATTTGACTGGTCAGCGTTATCTCAACGAGATTGTTCAACCTCTGGTAATTCCACTTCTGCAGCGGATTGGACCAGGAGCTTGGTTCCAGGACGACAACGCAAGACCTCATCGTGCCAGGGTGGTGACCGACTTCCTGCAGGAGCAGAACGTTCAGCACATGGATTGGCCTGCATATTCACCCGACTTGTCACCCATTGAGCATGAGTGGGATGAACTAGGGCGGCGAGTTCGATCACATCACGTCCCTGCCGTCAACCTCCGGCAACTGGCTCAGCGATTAGTCGCAGAATGGCAAGCGATCCCTCAACGTTATTTCCAACGCCTGATGAACAGCATGCGCCAACGTTGTCAAGAATGTGAATGAATGCAACGGTGGCTACACCAGTTACTGAAGCTTCTGCGACTTGTGTGAACATCATTTTGGGGGGTGCATGACTTTTTTTCATCAGGGTAATAAACTAGTCTAATCAAAAGTTTTTGTTTTGTGTTTTCTGTTCTTGAGCCATCAAAGAATTATTTTGTCATTAGTCGTCACCATTTTAGCTCGTTAGCTTATATTTATATGCACAAATATTTTTGACCCTTAACTTCTTTTTAGAATTATATATATATATATATATATATATATATATATATATATAATATATATATATATATATAATAATTCTATTAATGCACTGCATTTTGAAGTAAATAGAAGTACTGTTGTCCTAGAAAAATATTTAATTTCAGCAACCAAATACATGGTTGACAAATTGACAACCATTCCAAATGGGTAACTCAACCATATTATGTTTGCAGTAAATTTTTAAGGAAACGAAAATAATGGTTAGTGGAGTTTTAAGCGTGAATTAAGTGACCATTGTGACTGGTTGGCAAATAGTTAACACTGCAGTTTGGCTGTTGCAAACAAACAATTTTCTCTTTGTACAAAAAATGAGTTTCCATAATCATATTAATTACCAAATAAATAAATAAAAAAATAAAACAAGTCACAATTTGTGGTGTCTTTACCTGAATTGCGGTTATTTTTAATGATGACTATTCTGAATTGTGACTGCATTTGTCTTTCACTTCCACAACAAATGAAAGATTAGGTGAGGTTTTTTTTTTAATTATTATTATTATTATTATTATTATTATTATTTATTATTATTATTTTAGTAAATTAATACTGCACAATTTTGATCATTAAAAAAAAATATATTTCTTGTCACTGTTGAAATAGCAAAAATATAACAAACCT